>JBBGZY010000284.1:3377500-3542850 GCA_037952925.1 Lithobates clamitans
ATGTGTGGTTTGTTATTTCAAGGCTCAGTATCAGTTTGGTTATAATTGTCAAAAAGTTGTTTACAGTGGCAATGGAGCTTATTTAGACATTTTTAAAATTCTAATACAGTTGGCACTACAACTGCTCGACCATAACCTAGGAGACAGCCCAAAAGAAAGGCAAGCAATAAATATAATGCCAGATTTCAGCAATATTTTTTTTATTGTCAAAAAATTATATATCCTGGCCCATTGCAATGGCCCCCCTACCCATAAAATAATCAACATATTGCTGTCTAACCTGACGGGAACTTTGGGGGGCCAAGCCAGTACGGACAGTATCCAGGCCTGTAAGGTTGGCTTCTATTTGTCCGGCCTCAGGCCCAACTGTGCCTATATAATTGGCAGAATGCTTATTTAAAAAGTTGTGCAGAATGCAGCATGATAAAATTATAAAATTAAGTTTGTATTCCGCCAAATTAATGGCTGTTTGAAACAGGCGGAACCGGCTGGCCAGAATTCCAAACGCATTCTCAACCACTCTTCTAGCTCTGGCCAGCCGGTAATTAAAAACCCTCCTCTCCGGGGTGAGGGTTCTTTGGGGGAATGGCCTCATGAGGTGCTTGCTCAGAGCGAAGGCTTCATCGGCAATGAAGACAAAGGGGAGTCCTTCCACGTTATCCTCATCAGGTGGCAATCCCAGGCCACCACTCTGGAGACGCTGGCAGAACTCCGTCTGGGCAAATACTCCTCCATCCGACATCCGGCCATTCTTCCCCACGTCCACATATAAAAAATCATAGTGTGCCGACACCACCGCCATTAAAACAATACTGTGGAACCCCTTATAATTAAAATAATATGACCCCGAATGGGGTGGTGGCACAATGTGGACATGTTTCCCATCTATAGCCCCTCCACAATTGGGAAAGTCCCAACGGCTGGCAAAATGGGATGCCACAGTCTGCCATTCCTGTGGCGTTGAAGGAAACTGGGGAATCAAACAAGAAAACCAAAATCAATTAATTTGGAAGCTAACATTGCAAGAAAATTAGACAATTAAAAACATTATTCCCCAGCATCAGTATAACATTCAATAATTTAATTCTTCTGGAATAACTAATATGGAAAAAGGCACACTTATCAGATTGCTCACCCCCTCTGATAGAACATTGATTACATTTTAGGGGGTTGTGAAATCCCAAAAAAAAATTACTTTAACAACACGCAGGAATTTAGGGATAACAAAGGCTACAAGACTGCAGTTGTCGCACTCTGCAGGTGCAGTTGCAAACCAGCTTACAGTAAATGAGGTAATGTCAAAAGGCATTCATGTTGCAAACAGTACACAATCACATGCAAGGGCAATTAATGAAAACACTTTGAGGCTTGCATATGATTTGATGATGGAAATCAGCAGAGCTTCTGCTCATTTACTAAAGCACTGGAACAAATGCACTTGTAGAGTGCACATGCATTTTGCAAAGTGCAACATAGATTTGCTTTAGACAAATCAACAACACAGAACATTCAAGCAAATTTTAACGAGGGTGGGGGTGGGGGGGTTGTGAAATCTAGCTAATTGCTAATTAGCAGCACACTATTTGGAGTGAGTTCAGGTGGGGGGGGGGGGGGGTTGTGAAATCTAGCTAATTGCTAATTAGCAGCACACTATTTGGAGTGAGTTCAGGTGTGGGGGGGGTGGGGGGGGGTTGTGAAATCTAGCTAATTGCTAATTAGCAGCACACTATTTGGAGTGAGTTCAGGTGGGGGGGGGGGGTTGTGAAATCTAGCTAATTGCTAATTAGCAGCACACTATTTGGAGTGAGTTCAGGTGGGGGGGGGGGTTGTGAAATCTAGCTAATTGCTAATTATAAGCACACTAAATACACTCCAACAAAATACATTCAAAATGAGTAGACTAGGTGGATATGTTCCCATCACTTCATGCTGGGAAGGTTATTGAAGGAAACTATACATGCATGACAAAAAATAACAGGAAAAAATCCCAGCATGTGTGAGGATAAAAAGGGGACATTCACACTATATTGCAATGATGGGAAGTAGTGTTTGAAGCAAGAAATACATTACATTATCAAAGATTACATAAAAGAACATGTGATGCTAATAAAATAAAAATAGCTTACCTTAATATAGTCCTTCTGCAGGACCTGTATGATGGCAGAACAGGTCTCTGGGATAATGATCCCCAGAGCCTGGGGGGAGATGCCTGTCGAGAACTTAAGGTCCTGCAGGCTTCTCCCTGTGGCCAAATACCGCAAGGTAGCGACCAGCCTCTGCTCCGGAGTGATGGCTTGCCTCATGCAGGTATCCTGCCTGCTGATATAGGGGGTCAGCAAAGCCACCAAACGATCAAAAACGGGGTCCGTCATCCGGAGAAAGTTCCTGAAATCCTCAGGATTATTCTCACGGATCTCACGGAGCAAAGGCATGTGACAGAACTGGTCACGCTGAAGCAACCAATTCTTGGTCCATGAACTCCTCCTCGCCCTGTTCATGGACTGGTCTTGGGCTGAAGAATAAACTACAGCACCAAGCACATACAATGCACGAGCTCTACGACGAGTACGTACAGGTAACATGGCTTCAAAACGGTCGGCTGGTCAGAACGCACTAAACAGAACGCACTGAAGAACAGCAAGGCCTGTGAAGAACGACCTGAAAATCAGGAACGAGCGGCCAATAAAACAAAGATTTCTCAATGCCAACTGACCAAACGCACTGAAAAGCAGATACAAACCTCACAAGCACAGACTGAACAACAGTTAAAACGAACTGAAAAATACGAGTCTCACAAGCGCGAATCGTCTCTCACCAAACTTCTACTAACACGAGATAAACACGAGATTAGCAGAAGGAGCCCAAAGGGTGTCGTACGGGCTATTGAACTTCCGTTTTATAGTCTCGTCGGACTTGGTGTACGTCACAGCGTACTAAACTGGCGTACTTTTGTGTGGTCGTGTGTGGGCAAGTCCGTTCGTAAGAAAGTCTGCCCCAAGTCCGCCGAAGGTACGCCGGAAGTATGTCGGACAGACTGTCCGACTTTTGTAGCTGCAAAGTCCGACCGTGTGTACGCGGCATAACAGTGGAGAACGGCCCCTGATACTGGAATCTCGTGAGACTTTACGAGATTACAGCACCAGAAATTCACCGAAATACAAAGATGTCAGTTTATTAAGCAGTGATAAATTATCACTGCTCAATACACTGACAGACCACGTGGAATAATGTTAATAAAATAACGAGTCCCCCTACATTAAATACATATGTATACACACACACACACATTATATATACATGTATATACACACACATGATATATATATACATATACACATTATATGTATATATATGTATATATATGTATACACATAAATATGACAGGGGGACATGCTTACAGTGTTGGGGGGTCTGAACGAGGCATAAGGAAGTTAAAAATCTTCTTCCTTCCCCCTCAGATCCCCCCAGATTTCCTCTTCACTCCCCGATTCACCACCTCTGAGCTGGTGAACCTGGGAGTGTGAATTCTGACACAGATCGCCAGTGAAGCGGTGAGATCACCGCTTCATAAACTGGCCGTTACTGTGTCATTCAATGAGGATTCTCCATGTGTAGAGATAATCGGCGGGACAACAAGTTCAAACATGTTCTCCCCCGATTATCTCTGTTTCATAAACTGTTTATGGACTGTGATCAGCGGCGATCCTCGGGATCACCGCTGATCACTGCTTCATAAACGGACACCTGAAAACGGCTGCCATTGAAAGAATACTTTTATACTGTGGAGCGGGGATGAGTGGATAAAGTCATGATGACAGTGTCCAATCATGACTCTGACAGTGCTCTGTGCCCTGATTGGCTGAAGCTTTCACTGCTTCAGTCAATCAGGGCTTGCAGTGCAATGTTCAGCACCGCAATGTATTGTGGTTGGTTCGGGGGGCGAACAAACGGTCAAATTACCCGTTTTGTTCGGCTGTTTGCAGAACATCCAAACAGTGAAAATTCGTCCCAAATTTATGCTCGGACCGAACCATTCGCCCATCCCCAATGTTCGCTGAACCTTGCTCGAACCAAACCCAGGTGTGTATGACTCATTACTACTTATGACAGCCATCAAAGCAGTCTTTTTATCCCAGCAGCTTTGAATATTTTATCAAAGGTAGTAAAAATTGTGCTAAAAATGATATCACTACTTAATTCCCTAAAAGTAGCAGCTAGCTTTATATCAGTATACCAGTTGCAAAGGTTGACCTTCATGAGGTGTTTTATTTTTACAAAAATCCACAGTACATTTGGAATAGACCTTAAAATGCATTACAGAACTCTCTGCAGAGATAATTCAATTGGGAATAGCTCCGATGCCATGGAAAGCAGATATGACAGCCTGGTTAAAGCCTTCTAACTGTGCCATCAGAATTATGCTGATATAAAAGCTGAAACCTTATCCTTAAATCCCAAGTTGAGGATTTTGACAACAGAGGGACATGAAACTATTTTGAGAATAAAGTCTCTACTTAAAGTTGTACTGGATGAGATCACTTGCTTTCCACCTAAAGATCTTGAATGAACTTGATTTCTTTTTTGCTTTTTCTGACATGTATCCTCAGCATTCTGTATACTAATTACATGCTTACATTTCAGACCTTTATTACTTAACCACGCCAATCTAGCCCAGTTCATCTTTGTATAGGGAAAGCAAGTTTGCTGCTGCGCTGCACTCTGGGAGTGAGACCATGTCATTCATCATGAAAAGATAAAAACCTTAAAAAATTATGAATAATTAATTTTTTAAGGTTTTTATCTTTTCATGATTCAAAATTAGTTCCGGGTTTAAATATCTGGACCTTTTTGAATTAGGTTTTTCTGCGTTTTTTAATGATCAGCCACGGAGTGCACATTAACCACTTCAGCCCCGGAAGGTTTTACCCCCTTCCTGACCAGAGCACTTTTTACAATTCGGCACTGCGTCGCTTTAACTGCTAATTGCGCGGTCATGCAATGCTGTACCCAAACAAAATTTGCGTCCTTTTCTTCCCACAAATAGAGCTTTCTTTTGATGGTATTTGATCACCTCTGCCGTTTTTATTTTTTGCGCTATACACGGAAAAAGACCGAAAATTTTGAAAAAAAATGATATTTTCTACTTTTTGTTCTAAAAAAAATCCAATAAACTCAATTTTAGCCATACATTTAGGCCAAAATGTATTCGGCCACATGTCTTTGGCAAAAAAAATGTCAATAAGTGTATATTTATTGGTTTGCGCAAAAGTTATAGCGTCTACAAACTAGGGTACATTTTCTGTAATTTACACAGCTTTTAGTTTATGACTGCCTATGTCGTTTCTTGAGGTGCTAAAATGGCAGGGCAGTACAAAACCCCCACAAATGACCCCATTTTGGAAAGTAGACACCCCAAGGAATTTGCTGAGAGGCATGTTGAGCCCATTGAATATTCATTTTTTTTGTCCCAAGTGATTGAATAATGACAAAAAAAAAAAAAAAAATTACAAAAAGTTGTCACTAAATGATATATTGCTCACACAGGCCATGGGCATATGTGGAATTGCACCCCAAAATACATTTAGCTGCTTCTCCTGAGTACGGGGATACCACATGTGTGGGACTTTTTGGGAGCCTAGCCGCGTACGGGGCCCCGAAAACCAAGCACCGCCTTCAGGATTTCTAAGGGCGTACATTTTTGATTTTACTCCTCACTACCTATCACAGTTTTGAAGGCCATAAAATGCCCAGATGACATAAAACCCCCCCAAATGACCCCATTTTGGAAAGTAGACACCCCAAGCTATTTGCTTTGAGGCATGTCGAGTCCATGGAATGTTTTATATTTTGACACAAGTTGCGGGAAAGTGACAAAGTTTTTTTTTTTTTTTTTTTTTTTTGCACAAAGTTGTCACTAAATGATATATTGCTCACACAGGCCATGGGCATATGTGGAATTGCACCCCAAAATACATTTAGCTGCTTCTCCTGAGTACGGGGATACCACATGTGTGGGACTTTTTGGGAGCCTAGCCGCGTACGGGACCCCGAAAACCAAGCACCGCTTTCAGGATTTCTAAGGGCGTACATTTTTGATTTTACTCCTCACTGCCTATCACAGTTTCGGAGGCCATGGAATGCCCAGGTGGCACAAACCCCCCCCAAATGACCCCATTTTGGAAAGTAGACACCCCAAGCTATTTGCTGAGAGGCATGGTGAGTATTTTGCAGCTCTCATTTGTTTTTGAAAATAAAGAAAGACGAGAAAAAAATTTTTTTTTTTCTTTTTTCAATTTTCAAAACTTTGTGACAAAAAGTGAGGTCTGCAAAATACTCACTATACCTCTCATCAAATAGCTTGGGGTGTCTACTTTCCAAAATGGGGTCATTTGGGGGGGTTTTGTGCCACCTGGGCATTCCATGGCCTCCGAAACTGTGATAGGCAGTGAAGAGTGAAATCAAAAATTTACGGCCTTAGAAAGCCTGAAGGCGGTGCTTGGTTTTCGGGGTCCCGTACGCGGCTAGGCTCCCAAAAAGTCCCACACATGTGGTATCCCCGTACTCAGGAGAAGCAACAGAATGTATTTTGGGGTGTAATTTCACATATTCCCATGGCATGTTTGAGCAATATATCATTTAGTGACAACTTTGCGCAAAAAAAAATAAAAAAAATAAAAAATTGTCTCTTTCCCGCAACTTGTGTCACAATATAAATTATTCCATGGACTCAACATGACTCTCAGCAAATAGCTTGGGGTGTCTACTTTCCAAAATGGGGTCATTTGGGGGGGTTTTGAACTGTCCTGGCATTTTATGCACAACATCTAGAAGCTTATGTCACACATCACCCACTCTTCTAACCACTTGAAGACAAAGCCCTTTCTGACACTTATTGTTTACATAAAAAAATAATTTTTTTTTGCAAGAAAATTACTTTGAACCCCCAAACATTATATATTTTTTTTAAAGCAAATGCCCCACAGATTAAAATGGTGGGTGTTTCATTTTTTTTTTTCACACAGTATTTGCGCAGCGATTTTTCAAACGCATTTTTTGGGGAAAAAACACACTTTTTTACATTTTAATGCACTAAAACACACTATATTGCCCAAATGTTTGATGAAATAAAAAAGATGATCTTAGGCCGAGTACATGGATACCAAACATGACATGCTTTAAAATTGCGCACAAACGTGCAGTGGCGACAAACTAAATACATTTTTAAAAGCCTTTAAAAGCCTTTACAGGTTACCACTTTAGATTTACAGAGGAGGTCTACTGCTAAACTTACTGCCCTCGATCTGACCTTCGCGGCGATACCTCACATGCATGGTGCAATTGCTGTTTACATTTGACGCCAGACCGACGCTTGCGTTCGCCTTAGCGCGAGAGCAGGGGGGACAGGGGTGCTTTTTTTTTTTTTTTTTTTCTTTATTATTATTATTTTTTTATCTTATTTTTAAACTGTTCCTTTCATTTTTTTTTTTAAATCATTTTTATTGTTATCTCAGGGAATGTAAATATCCCCTATGATAGCAATAGGTAGTGACAGGTACTCTTTTTTGCAAAAATTGGGGTCTATTAGACCCTAGATTTCTCCTCTGCCCTCAAAGCATCTGACCACACCAAGATCGGTGTGATAAAATGCTTTCCCAATTTCCCAATGGCGCTGTTTACATCCGGCGAAATCTAAGTCATAAAATGCTCGTAGCTTCCGGTTTCTTAGGTCATAGAGATGTTTGGAGCCACTCTGGTCTCTGATCAGCTCTATGGTCAGCTGGCTGAATCACCGGCTGCATTTTCAGGTTCCCTGTTGAGACAGGAGAGCCAGAGAAAAACACGGAAGACGTTGGGGGGGGGGGCATTCCCTCCCACTGCTTGTAAAAGCAGTCTAGAGGCTAATTAGCCACTAGGATTGCTTTTACATGAAAGCCGACCGCTGGCTGAAAAGAATGATACCAAGATGATACCTAAACCTGCAGGCATCATTCTGGTATAACCACTCAAAGTCGTGAATGGCGTACCTGAAGACAAAAAAATGGTTAACAATAAAGCACAGTAAACGGTAAGGTATAAAAAATTGCATACCTGAAAAGCAAACATGATAAAACATAATAACAATAAAACATTGCATAATAGAATACAGTAAAAAAGAGCAGAACAATAGAGAGAATAGAGAGAGAGAGAACAATAAAACGACAACTATTTTTTTTTTTTTTTTATATTTTTGTTTGTGTTTTTTTTTTTTTTTACACTTTTTTTTGTAACTAACTTTTATAACTGTAACCAGTTCCAGGTTCGGGTCTCTCAAAATGCGATGGCATCTTGGGAGACCCTGTGAAAGTGTGCCTAGTCTGTGCAATGCTGTACCCTACGCTAATACTCAACTAGTGCATGGTAGCGTTCAAAACATTCACCAATGCAAAGACCAGGATTGTCAGGACAGGAGGGACAATAATAGCGGGTGTCACGCCTATATCCGCGCTTGCTGCAGACACGACATCTTTTTTGGGGGGGTTCGCTGGGTAGGGGTACTCGGGAGGACATAAAGAAAATGCCTCTCATGCAGCCGACTGCATTTGGTTGGGGATGTGAATGGGGGAAGTACGGGCGCTGCAGAAGCGGTGGGTTCCCAATTAGGATTGGCGAATGCAGCAGGAAGGGCATTATGGGCACGACGGGCCTGTGTTTGTCTTCATGGTGGCAGCGGGACACTACTTGTGCTTGCCACCTCACCAGCTTGAACTGCACTTATGGGACTCGCCACGTCACCAAGTGTTACTGCAGTGCTGGTTTGACTACGACCGGGGTGTACTACGCCGCTGGTGCTTGCCAGTTCCCCAAAACGCTACCAAAAAACTGTTAGCGATCGCAGGGATCAGGCCTGACTCTGCAAATGCTGCAGTTATGCGTTTAGTGTTTTGTAAGTGACAGTGATCGATCGATACTGCACTTGGGTGGGCCGGGCTGGGCCGGGCGGAGGGGCAAAACGCAGGTGCTAGCAGGTATCTGGGCTGATCCCGCTAACACTGCGTTTTTGGGAACCCTAAACTGCTGGGGACGCTAGTATAGATCTGATCGGATCAGATATTGATCCGATCAGATACTATACCACTAAGGGAGGCGTATGCTGCGTGCGTGGGTGTTAGCGGTACTGGCGCTAATCTGACGCTGCCTGGGGCTGGTGCTTGCCAGTTCACCAAAACGCTACCAAAAAAACTGTTAGCGATCGCAGGGATCAGGCCTGACTCTGCGAACGCTGCAGTTATGCGTTTAGTGTTTTGTAAGTGACAGTGATCGATCGATACTGCACTTGGGTGGGCTGGGCTGGGCCGGGCGGACGGGAAAAACGCAGGTGCTAGCAGGTATCTGGGCTGATCCCGCTAACACTGCGTGTTTGGGAACCCTAAACTGCTGGGGACGCTAGTATAGATCTGATCGGATCAGATATTGATCCGATCAGATACTATACCACTAAGGGAGGCGTATGCTGTGTGCGTGGGTGTTAGGGGTACTGGCGCTAACCTGACGCTGCCTGGGGCTGGTGCTTGCCAGTTCACCAAAACGCTACCAAAAAAACTGTTAGCGATCGCAGGGATCAGGCCTGACTCTGCAAACGCTGCAGTTATGCGTTTAGTGTTTTGTAAGTGACAGTGATCGATCGATACTGCACTTGGGTGGGCTGGGCTGGGCGGAGGGGCAAAACGCAGGTGCTAGCGGGTATCTGGGCTGATCCTGCTAACACTGCGTTTTCGGGAACCCTAAACTGCTGGGGACGCTAGTATAGATCTGATCGGATCAGATATTGATCCGTACAGATACTATACCACTAAGGGAGGCGTATGCTGCGTGCGTGGGTGTTAGCGGTACTGGCGCTAATCTGACGCTGCCTGGGGCGACGCATATCACCGCCGGGCGATCAGGGGGCTAAACCTTTATTCGGTAATAAATGGCGGGTGCCCTGACACTATAAAAAATAAACGAACTAACCAGCGTCACCCGTAACAGTTATACGGTGATCAGTGGTGAAAGGGTTAACTAGGGGGCAATCAAGGGGTTAAAACATTTATTAGGTAGTATATGGGGGTCCCTGTCGCTATAAAACACTGACGGCGAACCTAAATATTTACGTCCCTAACTACCGTCACCAGCGACACTAATACAGCGATCAGAAAAATGACCGCTTAGCGACACTGGTGACAGGGGGTGATCAAGGGGTTAAAACTTTATTAGGGGGGGTTAGGGGGGTATCCTAGACCTAAAGGGGGGTAATACTCACTGCCCTAACACTGTAACTGTCACAAACTGACACTATGCAGTAATCAGAAAAAAAAAAAAAAAAATACTGCTAATGTCAGTTTGTGACAGGGGGGGGGGGTGATTGGGGGGGGATCGGGGGGCGATCGGGGGGGGGGGGTCGGGGGTGTAAAGTATGCCTGGCATGTTCTACTGTGTGTGTGTGTGTTGTGTGCACTCACTTGTCTTCTCTCCTCGGCGCTGGAACGGAAACTGCCAGACCGAGGAGAGATGACATCACATCCTCTGCCTGTGTGAAACTACACACAGGCAGAGGAGGATTCCCATTGGCTGGGAGCGATCGCGAGGGAGGGGCCACGATCGGATGGTCTCCCCCTCGCCTCTTGACGCTCCCAGTCAAATGCCGACCGCCGATGGCACCGGGGGGGGGTCCGATCGGACCACCCGCCCGCGGGAGGCAGATCACGTACGGGTACGTGATTCTGCCTGCCCGTGCCATTCTGCCGCAGTATATATGCGGTAGGCGGTCGGCAAGTGGTTAATGGTGCTGTTGCTGTATTACACACATGAATTTTTTACCAGCTATAACCATCTTTTCATTGGACTGCATCTAACAAGACACTAGTTGCAGCGTTTTCTATGTTGAAAATAATTTTTTTTTTCATTAACAGCCCTTTGCTTTACTAACATTGGGTTTTGGTTCAAATGCTTGGATAGCAACTTAGGAATAGTGTCGTCATGCCTAGAACGCCCTTCACGGACATAGTGTTCTGTGTTTGCCCTCATTGCTTCCCTCAGGCAAGATGGCGCGCTAATTTCCTCTGCAGCAATGACGATATTGCTGTATGTATATAAGCGGTGGGTCGGGACGTGGCTCGTATCCCGTGACCACGTCCTGTTGTGACGAAACGACGTAGGGAGGAGGAGCCACGCCCCGACTACACCTTGATTTGAATACCTGGAAGGAACGGGTTGTTTTTGGAGCCGGCCGGCTTTTCCTGTATACGCTCATTTACCACTGACGTCTGTAAGTGCATCTCTGATCTTGCTATCTAATAAATGTAAGGTTTTACGCTATGTGGAGCTGTTTATTTCTTTTTTGGTGACCTATCCCAACCATCCTGGTGCGGCCGACTGAGGAGGTTTTTTGCAGACCGGATGACATCTAGTGCCTGTCACACAAATCTCGGGCTGGGGTTAGAGCCATCCGCCCAGTAAGGTCTCCTATCATTTAGAGACCAACATCTTTTGGTAAGAGGCAGCAGTTTTTGAAGGTGGAGGTTCATCAACGCACCCTATTCACTGCAGCAAGATTACTAATATTCACCTGTCACTTGGGGATATGCTTTTTCCTATTCAGCCTTTTGGACTATTACCAATTTTGCTTTATGTACTGGTATTAGGGACATTATTTGCACCTTGAAGATTTGTTTTTTCAACTCATATATTTTTTTTCATGGTTTTTCTGAGATATCTATGTTTCACAGTGAGGCTAGTTTGTCATATTTTCGTTAGAGTATTTTGAGGTATTTATTTGTCACTTTATCACGTTCCAACACTGTCCATGTATATACATTTTGTGTAGACATAGGAGCAATTCTTGTGTTTCACTATTTTAATTTTTAGGCACAGTGATTATCACTTATGTGCATATATCCCTCTAGGCTAGAGACATTCGATTCTGGCCTTTTTCACATTTTAAGCGCAACTTTCTTATTTTATAGATTATGCGGTTTACCACTTTTTAGTCGCAGCTCAAGCAGGTTTTTTGTTAAGCGCAGTATTTATTTCACATTTTACTATGGATGGGCACTGATCAGGCTGCACTTATGAGCACTGTCTGCACTAGTGAGGCTGCACTGATGGACACTGATCAGGCTGCACTGATGGGCACTGATGATGGTGAGCTGATTCGGTGGTTTTACCACTTTAGCCCTAGAAGGATTTACCCACTTCCTGACTAGGCCATTTTTTGCGATACAGCACTGCATTGCTTTAACTGACAATTGCGCGGTCGTGTGATTTTGTACCCAAACAAAATTGACGTCTTTTTTTTCCCCACAAATAGAGCTCTCTTTTGGTGGTATTTGGTCACGGTTTTTATTTTTTGCGCTAAAAACAAAAAAAGAGCTAAATTTTGAAAAATAACAACCAATTCTTTTAACTTTTTGCTATAATAAATATCCAAAAAAAAATATATTTCTTCATCAGTCTAGGCCAATATGTATTTTTTTTACATATTTTTGGTAAAAAAGTTATAGCGTCTGCGTCTACAAAATAGGGAATAGATTTATGACATTTTTATTATTTTTATTTTTTTTTAGTAAAGGCATTGGTCATTGATTTTTAGCGGGACTGCGACATTGCGGCGGACAGATTGGACACTTGACACTTTTTTGGGACCATTGACATTTATACAGTGATCAGAGCTAAAAATACCCACAGATTACTGTATAAATGTCACTGGCAGGAAACGGGTTAACACTAGGGGGTGATCGAGGGGTTAAATGTTCCATAGGGAGGTGTTTCTAACTGTGGGGGCAGTTAGACTGGGAGTAGAGAGAGATCAATGTTCCTGATCACTAGGAACAGCAGATCTCTCTCTCTAAGTCCCCTGTCAGAACGGGGATGTCTGTTTACATTGACAGATCCCCAATTTGTCTCTCTCGGGAGCGATCGCAGGTCGCCGGCGGATATTGCGGCCACTGGCCACGCATATCAGCTCCAGCATCATGTCGTCAGCGCCGGGGAGCTAACCTGCTGCCGTATAACGACAGCAGCTGATCGGCAAGGTGTTAATGGGCCACTTGACTGGACTTGCTCCCCCAGGCCTAAGGCTGCCAGCCCTCCCCTGCTCCGAACTGACAATGCTTCTGAGATGAAGATAGTGTGTTCCTTGCTTCTGGGCTCAAGAAAGAGAAGAAGAATCCACCAGCCGACAAGATGAGATCCAAGGTGAGGGTGAGGAAACTGGCCAAAAGTAGGTTCCTTTTCTTTCCTTGCAGCCCCCCCTGGCAGGCAGCACAGCCTCCCCCAGAGCTGATCCCTTCTGGCAGCAAGGCTGCACCTTCTTCCCCCCTCTGCCTAGGCAGGCAAGGCTTGCAAAAAAGGGATACAGTATGTGCTTCTATTTTCCTGACCTCCAGAGGAAGCTTCTCAGGCAAAGCAGTGAGCTGTGTTCCCTGTGCCAGTCCCTGTGGAGCACCAGGCAGCTCCCCTGCACCATCCCTGGCACCCACAAAAAGCCCAATCCGTGCAAAAACGAAACTTAGCTAAAAGTTGACGAGAGCCATAGGAACTTTTTTTTTTTCTCTCTCTCTCCTTCCCTTTATTGAAACGTTCCAAGTCTTGTGAAACTATATTCCTGGCTTTTGATATATTGGGCACCAGAGGACTGCCCACGAGTCATCAAAACTGACTATCTGTGTGACACAAGCCCAGAGCTCACTGCTGCCCATCCACTCCTGCCTCCATTTGCATGGATTTTTCTGCCATCATTTGCTGCTAATTGCCAGATCTAGGCAGCAGAATTTGGGAAGGAGGAGGGAGAGGGGGAGCTGGGGGGTGCAGGAGTTTTTTTTGTGTATGTGTGTGTGTTGCAATTTATGTATTGCTTTGCACCCTTTGAAATTCCTTCATGTGCTGCTTTTGGGTTTTGTTTTGTGTTCTATGCAACATTGTGCAGTGTAGTTTGTAGGTGCATTGTGTTGGAGATTTTATTTTTATTTTTTTATTTTTTTTACTTTTTGTTATTAGGCATTGGAATGTCATAGTGCTGTAGACTGTCAGCCCAGGTGTTTTGTGGAGTGCGACAACAGGGGCACAGATCAGGGCTGTCAGTGTGTTTGTGGCTTTGTGCAAAACAGCTGGACTGTCCTGCAATGCTGCCTGGGATCTGATCTATATTATTATCATTATTATTCATCATAAAAAATGCAGTACTGGTTAGGATTTGCACTGTGCACTGTATTATTATTATTATAGCCATTTTGTGCATTACAGAGTATTTTCAGTCTGTACAATTAAAGCCAGTTATTTCCAGTGTTCTTGTGTGTGGAGGTATGTTTTTAATTGATCTATTGTAGCAGTCATCGATAAAGGACGAGAATGGTGGTGTGTGTGTGTGTGTGTGGGGGGGTGGGGGGCAGCATTGAAGGACCCTGCCTTGGGGCGGCAAAGGGAGTAAATCCGGGCCTGTTCGCAAATGATTTACAGGACATCTAAATACCATCCCAAATGTTTACTAGTACCTGAGGACGCTCTTGTTATTTGTCTACACTATTGTATTTTTTCTTAGGTTCTACAAATTGTAACTGATATCGATTTAATCCTTAACAGAACTACATTTAAGCCTGGTACACACTACAGGTTTTTTTCTGTTCTGTAAGTACAGCAATCTCCCCCGCTGAGCTGTTGTGTTCTGACAGGGGAATGCCCCCCCCCCCGCCAGAACACTCCGATCAGAGCTCTCTGCCATTGGCTGAGAGCGCTGATTGGGAGTCAGTTGGCTGCTCATTTCCAGCATGGAGACCGATATACACATGGACCGAATGACAGCTTTTTTTTTGAACCGGGAAATGTCTCCCAACATTCGGCCCATGTGTGCTTTAGTTTTGGTGAAGCACTGTGTATTCAAAACTTTTGCTATGTTTTGATTAAGGCCAAACTCTAAGAAATTTGAACATTATCCCTTGAAGTGGGTATGCTCCCACACTGCAAACGTTAACTGCTTGTTTAGTTTAGGTGAGTGAAAAACCACTTTACCTTACCTGATCCTTCACTTCTCCCTTGAGCACTTGTTAGACTTTTATTGCTTTTCTGTTTCTGTTCAGTTCAGAGGTATTTTCTCTCACTTTCTGTTTTGGCAATGGCAAGGGAAATATCCCCTCTGGGACACAGATGGTAAAAAGAAAAAAAACCTGATGGGGGACATAACCCTCCCTTACTCTATCCAAAATTTAAAAAAATGCATTTAGTTCTATTTTAAAGTCCAACTCCAGGAAAATGAAAAAAATCCACCCTCACTGCAGGGGTTAAATGCATGTTATTGCTAGGGGTTAAAGTTCAATTCCAGCTTACACCCATCTATTCTTAGAACTATCCCCTTTGCCCTCCTAACATCTACACTAGCTAATTCATGTGAGACATGGATATACTTACTCATTTTAAGGACATTCCTGTCCAATCATGTGATTTCCCCTGTGTCAGTTAGTGGTAACTGCAAGGCAGAGGAAAAAGTGCTGTGACAACAGCTAGTAAAGCCTGGAGTGGTGACATCACCCATAGGCTTTAATGGTTCATCTGTTGTCAGTGATCCCTCCTCTTCCCTGCAGCTGCGCTGGCTGACACAGAGGAGCCAGATCATGTGACTGGACTGGAGTTCCCTGAAAATCGTCTTCTATACAAAAGTATATACATCTTTCTTACACAGTATCATGTGTTTGGTGACGAGCGGAATGTTGTAGCGGCCTCTCTTACACCCCCTGTCCAACACTCCTGAAGGTGGAGACAGAGTGCGAAGGCACAGAGTGGCACAAGTGCTGGAGTAACTGACTGGCGAAGTCCACTCTTAAGGTGGATGAAGCTGGGGGTCACAGTCCTCAGAGCAGGATACTGAAGCAGTTTGGCACCAGATCAGAGATAGTAGCAGAACCAGTATGCAGGCAGCAACCAGCCACAGCTGGGCAACAAGGAACCGTGTCAGCAGGCAGAGCAAGTCCGGGAAACAGGCTGAGGTAAGAGTGATCAGATGAACAAGGTTAATGCAAAAGCAAAGTCAACGGAAAATCCGGGTCGTGCATAGGGAAGCAGATTCAATGGATCAGGTCTCAGGAATACAGGTAAAAGCTGAAGACCATTCAGCAACTGTTCATGGTGACAGGCCAGTTTAAATAGGCCACTAGGCGCAAAGTGCACACGCTAATTGGTATGTGCGTGTACATGTGCGAGCACGAACACAAACATGATTTAACATTGTCTCTTTGCCTAGAAGTATGAGCATGTGAGCAATGTGCATGTGCACGAATATGAGTATTAGCCCGCACTGGTTTTCTGGTGCTCAGAATCCGGTTTACCTTACATACAGTTTAGTGAGTAAAGGTGTTAGGAGGGGGGAGGAGACAGTTTTAAACTGGTTGTAAAGTCTTCAGGTTTTTTGCCTTAATACATTCTCTGCAGTAAGGTAAAAACCTTCTATGTTCAGCGCCCCCCAGTCCCCCCAAATACTCCCCTGATCTCGATCTTGATCCAACACTGTGCCCACCTGCAGCAGCACTGCTCTCTCCCTCCTCACTGGACATGGAGGGAGCATCTAGAGACATTGCCTCCTGCTTCTGACACTCAAACACTCAAGTGAGGGGCGGGACCAAGATACACTGTGTGTGTCAATAGACGCACACAGCCTGGCTCAGGATCGAGCCTGAATGAGTGCCATCATGGGAAGCCACTATCTACGGTAGTGCACTGAGAAGAGAAGGAGCCAAGAACACCGCTGGGGGACCCAAGAACAGGAGGATTGGGACTGCTCTGTGCAAAAAAAATTACACAAAATAAGTAAGTATGAAATGTTTGATATTAAAAAAAAATAACTTTACATTCACTTTCAGGCTAGTTAGTTGCTAGAATTGAAAAATATCCTCTGTTTGCTTGAATACTTCCTGGCTGAGCTTCATGATGTCATCTGACTCCACCCTGGGTCAGAAAGTGTTCAAGTAAACACCCAAGTAGCAGTGCTGATCACAGTTTTATGCATGTCTATGGGATTTTATTAAGTGTATCTTATGCTTTACTCTGAGTTACAACATACCTGGAAAAAGGAGGAAACATGAAGGCATAGTGGAGGAGAGTGCTACTAAAATCCCTAGGGGGGAAAGGCTCATTGTGACCTTTATAATAATCTGTAGGTTAAAACCTGAAAGTAGGAACATATGTAGGGTGATGAGTACATGCACGGTGAGGGAAGGAGTGTATTGAAATGGATCACAGTGAATTTTGGATACTTTTTTATGAATGAATTTAAACTCTTCATTGAGGACATTTATTTTCCACACAGTGGATTAAATTCGTATTGAAGTGTTGCACACAGTGGGCGAAGGGAATAATATATTGTGGTTTAATTCAGAGAATTGTTTAATCATAGCTAGCTGAAATTTGTTTTTGTAAGGAATTTTGTTCACAGCATGATATAATTAATGAATATAAGTAACACATTGCACTAAATAAGGTTTTTCAGTTTGTGGGAGGAGCGATGGAATCAACTCGTACAATACAGGAACATTAACCCTGTATTGTACGCTAAAGAAGCTGAAGTGTGACCAGAATGAGTCACAGCTTATAGCGCAGCTGCAGGGGATCAGTCGCAGTGCTGGAGGGAGCCTGATGAAGTGAGGAGTAGGACATGTATTTACTCTTTAATCCTCTCTCCCTTGACTAAATAAGCCTTGTTGTGTGGGGTGGATTTTTGGAGTTTTCTTAGAGCTGGACAATATTTAGTGTAATATAAGTAAAATGTCACTTGTATTTCCCACAACATACATGACATTATTTCATCCAAAGAAAAAAAAAAAGATTTGGAATCTAACAAAGGGTAAATGCTTATACTACTCTCTTGTTGAAAGACACACATTTTCTTTATTAATTATCCTATGTTTTTGTCAAATTGCTCCCAGAGGCATGTTTTATGTATGCAGATATCAGTACTAGAAGAATAGCTATCATGACTCATAAAACAATTAATTTCAGAGTGTCTATAAAGTACTTTTAGTAATAACTGTTTACACCAAAAGCCTTATTTTGTTAGGTGAGGATTGGGACTTTACAGGTTTTATATAAGCCCATTACTCTCATTGTGTGTACAAACAATAAATAATATTAATTGAGCGTGGCCAGATTATTTCATACTATTAATATAATGACACTACCCACGCTAAAGATCATGCTTTCCTGGAGGAATAATGATATTACATGTTCCTCTTAGTTTATTATCTGTTTGCTGGGGGATAATAAACTATGATGGATGCCTAACTCCCAGCCTGACACCTCACCTTCTCTGCTTTGTACTGCATTTAAGGAAGTTCTTAGAGGAAGACTAACTTCTTTATGCTCCAAATCAATGTATGAATGATTTACCACGCACTTATAAAATTTAGCTAAATATGATCAAATGAGTTCTTCAGTTTCTCTTTAAGAGCATATCTGATGCAGAAAAAGCTGCTTTTTAAGGGGAAACAGTACAGTTACAATAATATACAAGAGGGTTAAAAGGGCCCTGCTCATAACAGCTTACAATCTAATGGGGTGGGGCAAGTGGTACAAAAAGTTATAACTGTGGGAGCTGAGTTGATAAAAGAGATAAAAGTTCAGTTAGCTGGAGACGTGATAGGCTTCCCTGAAGAAATACATTTTCAGGGATTGTCTAAAGGTACCTAGAGTAGGAGGTAGACAAACATATTGAGGTAGAGAGCTCCACAGGACGAGAGAGGCTCTGGAGAAGTCCTGGAGTTGCTATGCAGGAAGACGGATCTGTGTGTTGTCCCAGGCAGCCCACCCCTCCACACAGTTAGAAATACACTGAGGAAACACATTTAACCCATTGATCACCCCGATGTTAACCCCTGCCTTGTCAGTGTCATTGGTACAAAGTCAGTGCCTATTTTTAGCACTGATCACTGTAATAATGTCACTGCTTCCCAAAAAAGTGTGAAAAATGTCAGCTAGGTGTCTGATTTGTCTGCCACAATGTCGCAGTCCCGCTAAAAATCACTGATAACTGACATTACTAGTAAAAAAAAAATAATAATAAAAATGACATAAATCTTTCCCCTATTTTGTAGACGCTATAACGTTTGTGCAAATATACACTTATTTTTTTTTGTTACCAAAAATATGTAGCAGAATACATATTGGCCTAAATTTATGAAGAAATTAGATTTTTTAAACTTTTTTACTGGGTATGTTTTTATCAGAAAGTAAAAAAAATATAGTTTTTTTCAAAAATATTTGTCTTTTTTTTGTTTATAGCGAAAAAAATAAAAACCGTAGAAGTGATCAAATACCACCAAAAAAATCTCTATTTGTGGGAAAAAGGGACATACATTTTAATTTGGGTACCGCGTCGCACAATTGTGCAATTGTCAGTTAAAGTAACGCAGTGCCATATCGCAAAAAATGGTCTGGTCAGGAAGTGGATATGCAATCCAACTGTGGTGTTTAGATTTCAATACTTCCTATTTCATGCACAAACAGTGATTTTCCAAATATACCCAAGAGACAGAATCATTCAGGATTAAGGAATGAACATATGGGATTAAACAAATAAAGCACCACATTTTAAATCAGTACTCTCTCTCTTTTGGAAAAAAAATTATAATAAAAATGTGAACGCCTTTATGTTTAGGACTCCTTTACAATTCTTAACGATAAAAGCTTACTAAAGATGAGCAGAGCAATTGCAAGGAAATTATTTTGGTATTTTCTTTATTTAGAGGGTGTGTAATCAGGGTAGTTTCATTTATTCCACCAATTGTCCTTTGTTTTTGTGTATTAGATTTGTAATTGCATGCTGCTGACAAAAACATAAATAATGAGGCTAATAAGTGGCCTTCTTTTGACACAGATCCAGGCAGGATTGCCAACTTGTAGTAAATATACAAACAGTTTGTAAAGTCCATAATTTTTTCATCTGCTCATGAATGTCCATTACAGACATGCAATAACCAGACCCCAATAATCAGTTTCCTTCTGATACTGGCTGTTGGTAGGGTATTTACATCCTCCTCTACTAAGTGCCTCTCGCTCCAGTGTTTTGCTGCTGCCAGATTCTGTTTTCTTAAGCCGCGTACACACAATCTTATTGTTTGACGCACAGGGACTTGACAGGGACTTCCCTGAGGCGGGGAACGGGTGATCCCAGGACTTCCCTGAGGTTACGTAATGGGTGACCCTGCCCACTCTGACATCACGGGCAAAGCCTCAGGGAAGTCCCTGTGCATCAGAGGGGGGCGGGGTCACCGGGTGACCCCGCCTGCAGACCACCACAACCACCGGGCAAGGGTTGTGGGGATGAGGTCCTTGTCCTCATCAACATGGGGACAAGGTGCTTGGGGGGGACCCCAAGCACCCTCCCAATGTTGAGGGCATGTGGCCTGGTACGGTTCAGGAGGGGGGGACGCTCTCTCGTCCACCCATCTTTTCCTGCGGCCTGCCAGGTTGCGTGCTCGGATAAGGGTCTGGTATGGATTTTTGGGGGGACCCCACGCCATTTTTTTAAATTTTGGCGTGGGGTTCCCCTTAATATCCATACCAGACCTGAAGGACATGGTATGGAATTAGGGGGACCCCCTGTGGGGAAATCCCATGCCGTTTTTTTCAAGGAACTTTTATGTGTATTGTCGGACCGACAATTCATTAATAGCCGCGAGTACTATAGACACCCCCCAGGTACGAAATTTAAAGGATTATTACACTTTTATTGTTTCATTTTAAGCATTATTAAAATCACTGCTCCCGAAAAAACAGCCGTTTTTAAAACTTTTTTTGCATTGATCCATGTCCCCTGGGGCAGGACTCAGGTCCCCAAACACTTTTTATGACAATAACTTGCATATAAGCCTTTAAAATTATCACTTTTGATTATTCATGTTTGAGTTCCATAGACTTTAACGGTGTTCGTGTGTTCAAACAAATTTTTTGCCTGTTCGCATATTCTGGTGCGAACCGAACAGGGGGGTGTTCGGCTTATCCCTAATCAATGCATTTTTAAAGCACTGATCGCTCTATAAATGCCAATGGTCCCAAGAATGTGTCAAAATTCTCCGATGTGTCCGCCATAATGTCGCAGTCACGATAAAAATCGCAGATCGACGCTATTCCTAGTAAAAAATAATAACTAATGATAATAATAATAAATAATAAAATGCTATAAATCTATCCCCTATTTTGTAGACGCTATAACTTTTGCGCAAACCAATCAATTTATGCTTATTGCGATTTTTTTACCAAAAATATGTAGAAGAATACATTATCGGCCTAAACTGAGAAAATGGGGAGATTTATTACAGCAAAAAGTACAAAATATTGTTTTTTTTCAAAATTGTCACTCTTTTTTTATTTATACTGCAAAAAATAAAAACGCAGAGGTGATCAAATACCACCAAAAGAAAGCTCTACTTGTGGGAAAAAAAGGACGTCAGTTTTGTTGGGTGCAACGTCGCATGCCCACGCAATTGTCAGTTAAAGCGACGCAGTGACGAATCGCAAAAAATGGCCCAGTCATTCTGCAGCCAAATCTTCCGGCGCTGAAGTGGTTAATTGTGACCAATTCTCTCATATGCCTTTGCTACGGGAGCTCCAGGAGAATAATCCTGATGATTTCAGTAATTATCTCCAGATGATGGTCCCCTGCTTTCACCGTCTATTGGCATTGCTGACCCCCTACATTAGTAAGCAGGACACATGCATGCGGCTTGCCATTACTCCCGAGCAAAGGCTCATAGCCACCTTGCGGTACTTGGCGATGAGGAGAAGTCTTCAGGACCTGAAGTTTACAACTGGGATCTCCCCCGAGGCTCTGGGACTCATTTTTCCAGAGACCTGTTCTGCCATTATCCAAGTCCTGCAGAAGGACTATATTCGGGTAAATTTTATCCTTTAACATCACATTCTATGTATTTAATGTTTGCTAATGTATTGTATTAATTTTTCATTCCATAATTACCATTATTGTAATATGCTGTGAATGTCCTCTTTGTCCTCATGCATACTGTAAGGTTTTAATGCTCCTTTCTTGTCCTTCATGCATATTTTCTTTCACTAACCTCCCCAGCATGCTATCCTGGGCCCATACACACCTAGCCTAGTAACTTAACAATGTATTTTGTCAGCTACATTTTTGTGCTTACCCTAAACATGTCCTAAAATGTTTACAAATGTCATTGTTGTCCTCAAATTCAGGCAGAGTGCAAGAGGCCATTTTTGGGGGCACAAACTCATTTGGAACCCCCCCAATGCTAAGTCAACCAATACCAATACTCTATCTGCTGACTTTGCAAAACCCATACATGCTATAACTCTTTTGTGGTCATATTTCTGGTTGAATTCACCAAAGCATGTAGTGCAAGGGTGTCACGTACCTGGTGGTGAGCCTGATGTGTAGAGGAAGGCCTCTCGTACAGCTCATGATAGTGGGACAAGGTAAGAGTGCCTATGATCAGTCCAGAAGTCTGTGCAAGTAGTAGCCAGGAACCCACGAACAGGAAGCCAGAACCAGCAGGCAGCAGGCAAGCAAGATGGTAGATAGGCTGGCAGACTTGGCAATAGGCAAGCAGAGGTGCACCACAGGAAGCAGGAACTGTAGCAAATTGGGTGGCTAGAAGCAGGGTCAGACGAGCCGGGTTGACAACAGACAGGCAGATCAGGCATAAGCAGCAGGCAGAAGCATAGTCAGGTCAAAGGCAGGTTTCTGGCAACAGACGGGCAGATCAGGCATAAACAGCAGGCAGAAGTTTAGTCAGGTCACAGGCAGGTTTTGGCAACAGATGGGCAGATCAGGCATAAACAGCAGGCAGAAGCGTAGTCAGGAACAAGCCGGATCGGTAGCAGAAGTCAGCAGACACAGAAATCAGGATTCAGGTAAATGCTGTAGACCAAGCAGCAACCAGTCAACTTTGAAGCTCTGTTTAAATAAGCTGATTGGCGCCAGTTCTGTTGACAGGTGCGTGCACACGATTGCACGGATACGTTCGCGCATGCGCATCTACAGAAGCATCTGTGGTTGTTCTGGTCATTCTTGCGCACAGGTATACACCTGGAAACAGCAGCTGTACTCCACAGATGTATTTACTGACACTGCCCCCCCTTACGGGCAGCCTCCGTATGCCTAGTTGGTTCTCCTTCTGTGGGTGGCTGCGGAAAAAAACGTGGACCAAGTCCAAAGCGTGTACATCCTGCTCACGTTCCCAGGAGTTCTCCTCTGGCCCATAACCCTTCCACTTAATTAAGTATTGCTGATGACCCCTTCTCCTCCTGCAGTCTACAATTGCCTCCACCTCAAACTCCTCGTCCCCATTGATGATCACCGGTTCAGGTGGTCTAGTCTCCCAACTAGGAAAAGGATCTGGCACTGTGGGTTTTAATAAAGACACATGGAACACTGGATGTATTCTGAAGGAATCCGGTAAAGACAGTTCATAGGAAATCTTGTTAATCTTCCTTTTTACAGGAAATGGTCCCAGAAACTTTGGAGCAAGCTTCTTTGATGGACAAGCCAATCTCAAATTAGTTGTGGCCAACCAAACCTGGTCTCCTGGCTGCAGGATCAGTTCTCCCCTCCTCCTTCTGTCGAAAGTCTTTTTATTATCTTCCTGCGCTTTAGTTACTGCTTCTTGCAACAATTTATTGTTGCGACCAAAGAAGTCTACCGTATTCTGGACGGCTGGAACTGAGGACTCGGGAACAAGGTCGGGCAAGAAGGTGGGTTGGAAGCCATAGTTTGCGAAGAACAGGGACTGCTTAGTGGCTGTATGACAGGAGTTGTTATAAGCAAACTCAGCTAATGGTAGGAGAGATACCCAGTCATCCTGCACAAAAGATGTGAAGCAACAGTTATATCATTCCAATGTCTGGTTAGTCCATTCTCTTTCTCAATTAGACTGTGGGTGGTATGCAGATGACATAGGGAGTTTGATCTTCAGGGTCTCGCAGAGTGATCTCCAGAACCTAGACGTAAATTGGACCCCTCGGTCAGATATGATATCAACAGGTACCCCATGGAGTCTCACAACTTCTCTGATGAACCCTCGAGCAGTCTCTGCAGCAGATGGTGTACCCTTTAAAGGTAAGAAGTGGGCCATTTTGGACAGATGATCAACAATAACAAAGATGGCCATACAATCCTCAGAAGGTGGTAATTGTACTATAAAGTCCATACAAATCATGGACCAAGGCCTGTCGGGCACAGGCAGAGGTCTGAGCAAGCCCCAGGCCTTGTTTCGGGTGCTTTTATTTCGGATACAGATGGTGCATGCACTTACGTAGTCTTTACAGTCTCTTTAAAGATTAGGCCACCAGAATGTGTGTTGCACCATTTCTGTTGTCTTGCAAATCCTGAAGTGCCCTGCTAAGGAATGGTCATGGCAGAAACCCAACACCGGCATCCGAACTCCTGGAACAAAAACTCGGTCCTCCTTCCAAAGAAGATCCTCCCTTGCCTGAAGGGTATCACCGATGGAAGCAGGGGTAACTGTAGAAGCTTGTTTTAATTGTGACACAAGGTCGGTCTGTAGTAACAGAAAAATTCCTGCTGACAGGATAGTGTCTGACCCTGGCAAGTCCTTAGGATCTTCGAACATGCGCAACAGTGCGTCAAGCTTGACATTCTTAGACCCAGGTCTGTATGTGATATGGAATAGAAACCTCGAGAAGAAAAGTGCCCAACGGGCCTGGTGAGGATTCAACCGTTTAGCACTCCGTAAATACTCTGGGTTCTTATGATCCGTGTATATCAATATTGGGTGTGCTGCTCCCTCTAGCAAATACCTCCATTCCTCAAGGGCAACTTTTATGGCAAGAAGCTCATGATCAACGGCATCGTAGTTTCGCTCAGCAGGGGCGAGCTTACGAGAGAAAAAGGCTACCGGGTGAATCAGAATCTTGAGACCTTGGCGCTGGGACAGAACCCCTCTGACAGCACTCTCAGAAGTGTCTACCTCCAAGATGTAGGGTAGCTGTGGGTCTGGATGGCTTAGTACAGGAGCAGGCGTAAACAGTCCTTTAAGAGTCTCAAAGGCAACCTGGGCTTCGGGGGACCAGCGGAAATGAACACCCTGCTTGGTAAGTTGTGTGATGGGTGTGATGATAGCCGAAAAGTTCTTGATGAATTTGCGGTAAAAATTAGCAAACCTCACGAATCGCTGGATTTCCTTCTTATCAGTGGGGGCTGGCCAAGTTATAATTGCTGAAACTTTCTGTGGATCCATCTCAATTCCACCGGAAGAGATGATTAATCCCAAGAACTGTATACTTTGTTGCTCGAACTCACACTTCTCTGGTTTGGCATAGAGTCTGTGTAAGCGGAGATGGCAGAGAACATTCTTGACATGTTCGCGATGACTTGCAAGAGAAGTGGAGAACACAAGTATGTTGTCTAAGTAGACGATAACAAAGATGTCTAGATAGTCCTTAAAGATGTTGTTAATGAAATGCTGGAACATAGCTGGCGAATTGCACAGATCAAAGGGCATGACGAGATACTCGTAATGGCCAAAACGGGTACGAAAAGCAGTCTTCCACTCATCTCCCTTACATATGCGGATAAGGTTGTAAGCACCTCTCAAGTCTAGTTTAGTAAAGATGGAAGGAGAGCAAAGTCTTTGGAAGAGTTCTGGAACCAGGGAAAGGGGGTAACGATTCTTTACCGTGATTTAGTTCGCGGTAATCTACGCTTGGCCGTAGAGAATGGTCCTTCTTCTCCACAAAGAATATTCCCGCCCCGGTGGGCGAAGTAGAAGGACGGATGAACCCCTTCTGAAGATTCTCATCAATGTACTCTTTCAGGGTGCCTAGTTCCTTTTCAGACAGTGGGAAGATCCAACAAAATTTGATTGCAGCCCCCGACAAGAGCTCGATAGGGCAATCATAGGCTCTGTGTGGAGGTAGGGTGTCTGCTCCCCGCTTACTGAAAATGTCCAGATACTCATGATAGGCCTCAGGCACCATTTGGTAGAGTTCAGCATCAATGTCCATAAATAGTAGCGCAGTGGGTGGCATGATGGGCTCAGACAGACAGTGCCCCTGACAGTATGATGACTGGTACTTGATGCTGCCAGAGCTCCAATCAATCAACAGGTCATGGGCCTGAAGCCATGGTAGGCCCAGAATAACAGGAAACAGTGGTGCGGAAATTGCATATAGACGTAAAAGTTCCTTATGATTGGTAAGGGTCACAGTCAGCAATGGAGGGGTCTCCTTAGTCACCAGTCCAGACTTAATACAGGAGCCATCAGCAAGAAATACAGTAAGTCCCTGCTTCTTGAGTAGGAGAGGAATATGTTGTTGATCTGTGAATGCCAAATGGATGAAGCAACTGCATGCCCCAGAGTCCACAATTCCTGTTGTAGACACGCTTCTTCCTGGAAGCTGCAAGGTGATGGGGAACGCCAGATGAGCAGGAGTTGCTGGCAGGACTGCCTGGGTAACCGAGGAAGCGGTGGGACATCTACGTCTTTTAGCTGGGCAATTCCATACATAATGGCTGGCCCCTCCACAGTAGAGGCAGAGATTGTCCAGACAGTGTCGTGACCGTTCTTCAAGGGAGAGTGATGGGCGAATTAGGCTTTGTCCTGTGGATGTCACTGTTGCCGGTTCGGAGGAAGACATCTTAACAGGTGTTGGCTGGGCATGAACTGGGACTTTAGGCATCATCCACACAGGCTGAGGTGGACCCGTTGACTTTTCTCGCCTGTGTTCTCGAACACAATGGTTGATCTGGATAGATAAGGAAATTAAGTCCTCCAGTGAACTCGGCACCCCCACATGAGCTAACTCATCTTTCAGGTCTTCCGCTAACCCCAGGCGTAACTGATGATGCAATGCTGTGTTGTTCAAACTTGTGTCTGCACTCCAGCATCTGAAGTCCGTAACATAGTCCTTGACCGCTCGGCGCCCTTGCTGGAGTGCATGGAGTAGCAGTCCATTGGGGATCCTCATACAGTCAGGACATAGCCTGGAAGAAGGAGGACATGGTATCAAGTTGTGCATCCTTTGCTTCCAACAGCCAATGAGCCCAGGTTTGGGGTTCACCCTGGAGCAAGGATATGATGAACCCCGCCATGGTAGTCTCGGCAGAGAACGTCTGTGGTTGGAGTGAAAAATAGAGCTGACAGGCTTTGCAGAATGCTCTAAACTTGGACCGCCTCTGGTAGGGCCAGTACTGGACACTGTCTGGGTTGACATAATTGTAGAAGATGCAGCAGCAGGAGTGGCAGGAGAAGGCAGGACCTGCACACATTCCGCGAGTTGAACAAACTTCTCCTGCAGGGTCTTGATTGCTTGTGTCAGGCCTGTGATGCTCTGGCAGACTCCAGGTACGAGAGAGGTTCCTCCTGCAGGCTCCTTCATGGCTGCTTGGTACTGTCACGTAGCTGGTGGTAAGCCTGACGTGTATAGCAAGACCTCTCGTATAGCTCCGGCTCGTGAGCCTCTGATAGTCGGACAGCAGACTCAGGAGCATGGCGAGGTAAGAGTGCCTATGATCAGTCCAGAAGTCTGGGCAAGTAGTAGCCAGGAACCCACGAACAGGAAGCCGGAACCAGCAGGTAGCAGGCAAGCGAGATGGTAGATAGGCTGGCAGACTTGGCAATAGGCAAGCAGAGGTGCATCACAGGAAGCAGGAACTGTAGCAGGCTGGATGGCTAGAAGCAGGGTCAGACGAGCTGGGTTGACAACAGACAGGCAGATCAGGCATAAGCAGCAGGCAGAAACGTAGTCAGGTCACAGGCAGGTTTCTGGCAACAGATGGGCAGATCAGGCATAAACAGCAGGCAGAAGCGTAGTCAAGTCACAGGCAGGTTTTGACAACAGACGGCCAGATCAGGCATAAACAGCAGGTAGAAGCATAGTCAGGAACAAGCCGGATCGGTAGCAGAAGTCAGCACACACAGGAATCAGGATTCAGGTAAACGCTGTAGACCAAGCAGCAACCAATCTGATAAGTTGACTTTATACTTTTGTCTTTAAATACTCATTTAAATAAATGTTATACTTATGTTGGCCAAGAATGTTTGTGTCAAATCTGCTTGCAATGTTATGTGCAAAAGTAGTACTTTTTTTTTCTTGTTTGACTTCACAGTTTCCTTCTAACCCACAGCAATGGCAGGCTGTCGCAGCACAGTTTGAGCATCAGTGGGATTTTCTCAACTGTGGTGGAGCGATTGATGGCAAGCATGTCAGGATTGTCCCACCACCCAACTCAGTCTCCTATTATTTTAACTATAAGGGCTTTTGCAGCATAGTCATGCTAGCGGTAGTGTCTGCCAACTACGAGTTCCTGTACCTGGATGTTGGGAAGAATGGCAACTCTGATGGAGGAGTGATTACGCAGACCGAATTCTACTATCGGCTCCAGAATGGCACCTTACATTTGCCACCTCCTGAGGTGGCAATGTTGAGGGTCTCAATTTTGTGTTTGTGGCAGATGAGGCCTTTGCTCTGGGGGAACATCTTATGAAGCCCTTTCCTATGAGGAACTCACCCCAGAGCACAGAATCTACAATTACAGGGTCTCTCGTGCCAGAAGGGTTGTGGAAAATGCATACTCTCCATACTCTCTATACTCTCCATACTCTCCAGTTGTTTCAGGCTGTTTCTAACATTAATTTACCCAGCCAAATACAAGATCAACTATGTGGTATTGTGCTGCTGCATATTCCACAATTACTTATGGAGGAATGCAAGTAGCTACCTTGCCTCACTGCAAAGTGAGGTTGACTGTCAGTGTCAGGACCAGCTGATCCTGGTGTGATGGCTCTTGAAAATGGCCATGCTGGGTTGCCCTCCCAAACTGCCCAAGATGTCCGGCAACAATATATGAACTACTTTGTGGGTAGAGGGGCAATGGCTTTGCAGCAAACTTTTGCTGATCGGGAATAAATCTTTAAATTGATACTAAACTCCTATTTCATTTCAACTACTGTTTGTGTTTCTTATCTGTCTCCTAGGTTCTCAAATGGCCTTATTTTTGGCCATTTTCTAGAATAGTGCAAAGGTACCTTATGAGGTGACAATCTCTTCTTCAGCTAACTATTATGTTGTTCTCTGGGTCTGCTACACACATACAATGTTATTATCGTTAATGTATCTAATGCATTCATGTTAAAAATATTCAGCCTTTTCAACTCCTTTAATTAATTTCTTTAAGGTCCTAAAATTGCCTGAGTTTGCCACATTTTAGAGCGCATTGTCACTGTAACTACACCAACTTAACAAATACACTGGTATTGAGCATTGCAATAAGAAGCCACACATTGTTTAGTATAAAACATTTTACTCCAAGCACATTCACATGTGCATTTCAAAAGGTTTTTGAACAAATCAACATCTTGGTGTATAATATGTATATATATATATATGCCTTTTTTGGGGCTAAACAGGCATGTTTAAAAACATAAGATACACATCCCCAACTCAGAAACCTACAAAGTTCGACTTTGATAAAGAGAAGGCCTTATGAGACATTAGTATCCCAAGACTGTGTTGATGTTGCCTTCCTCAGATGGGGTGATCTCATCCCTCTAAAAGCCAAAATTTGAAGCCATGAACACGTTGAGACATAACTGTTAAATGTCCCTTATGATCCTCTGTGTGTAGGTACAAACAGGTTAGTTTCTAAAGCCCCAAAACACACAGTGTGTCAACATGTGCTATCTCCAATCACGGGATATCAATGTACGCATTTTGGAGGTGCAATCCCTTCCTCCAAACTAAAGTAGGTGAGAGGAAGAGGTTGCACCCCCGAAACACATCCATTAATATCCCGTGATGGGAGATAGCACATGTTGACACACTGTGTATTTTGGGGTGTTAGCAAATTAGATGTAGGGAAAGACACACATTTTAGGCATGGGATCATGAGGGAAATCAGAATTTTTTGGCCCAATTTGTGTGCATCTTCAATTTTTGGCTTTGTGATTCTTAAAAACCTAGTTTCTGACCTCAGACACTAAAGCTTAGGTTCACATTGGAGCGATTTTTCATGCGATTTGATAGATCAAATCATATGACAAATCACAGCCTATTGGAGGCAATGGCACTGTTCCAATACTAATTTAGTGGCGCCGCAACAATTTGCAAACGTAGTTCCTGCACTACTTTTCCAATTTAAGGTGCAACTTCAATAGACATCTGCGCATGAATCCACACAAATGTTTATCAAGTAGCACCTGAAATTGCACTGACCTTGCTACTTTGGAATTGCGCTACTTCAAGTAAAGTAGTGCGATTTCAAAGTAGCATCAATGTGAACCAGGGCTTAAAAGTAATAAAAACATGTAAAATCTGAAAACTGCAAACAGGGGCCAACAAGAAAACTTCAGGCCAGACGAACTTAAAATTTGGTAAGCATGTTGACATAATCACGTATTCTCTGTAAAGCAGTGGCAACCGCCTGTATTTGCTTTGGATCAATCAAAACCTGCATCATATCTGCACTCATACGGCCAATCGTGCATCTTGGAAGTTTGTGTCCCTGTAAGAAGAGAAAAAAGTATTAAGGGAACGATGGTCAAGTGACTGAGGTCTTACATAGTGAATTATGGTCAATTTACTAGTCAAATTGGTAAAATACTTACCTACCCAGTCTATTGTTGCTTGCAACCTTCTTGCCCTTCAGACACCTACACTACTAGGAATGTACACACTGCAACTACTCTGTAATCTTGGCCCTGGTGCATGGGTCTACAAAACTCGGGTACCTTGCAACACTGCCAGCTACTTCCACCTCTTCCTTATCCATGCTAATGTTAAAGGCACTACATACATTGCTAATGTGTGTAGTGGGTTTTTGTTTTGGATATCTAAACATTTGACATGTATACACATTTGAAGCCAGATTCAAAGAATACTTACTTGTGCAAGCAAGAGGCTCACGACTAGTTTCTTCCACTTCTGGGACTCTTTGGCCCTCTGTTTGACTTGCGTCAGGGGATGTTACATTAACAATTGGAAGGTCAGTGCTAGGTCCAGGTGTCACATCTCACGCCTCAAAACCAACATCCTGGTTCAGCTGAATGCACTCACGTTCCTCTAAAAAAAAATAATACACCATTAATAATCCCCCCAAGTCACATATGTTTCTAGCATCCATTTTGCTGCATTAGTTGACCAACCTTGCACTGGGGACAATGTTTGCTCATGACTAGTGGGCTACACCACGCTGCACTGTGTTTTTTTTCACCTTAAAAATGCACTGAAAAGGGAAGGTGATGTCATTTTACAAAGGGGAAACACTGAACAAGTGCCAACATTGAAAAACTCATGCAGTTGCCCCCCACCCCTCTTGTCTCCTGGGATAGGGGATATATTAGGCTCATTCTAGCAGGCGTTACTCTGTGTGACTGTGATCCCCAGGGCCTCTCCTCTACCCATGTTTACCCTGGCAAGGCTGCATTAATGGGCAATGATAAGCCAGGCAGCAACCAGAAAGTGTTCTTTACCCCGCAAGTTCCGCCCTAAGCCCAGGGCCTTTGGCCTACCTAAAATCACCCCTGTCAGTGGCTAAATGAGTGTGTTTGAAGTTGTCACTTACGATTTTGGGTGGAAGATGGCCTTGTTGTCTCCCCTGTTGGGGCCCGGGCGAGGGTAGCCTCCCTTTGTCCCCTCTGGTATTTTGTCTGTAGCCTCCATTTTTTTCTTGCTTTCCTGTTGAAAGAAGAGTGAAAAAATTGTTTTTAACTAAAAAATGGCAAAAAATAAAAAAAAAATGTTCATATCTGCTCTATATTTAATTTCACAGATTAGAGACAAAGATTAGAGAAAACATTATCTCAAATTTTCAAAACCTACGTGGATAAAGCACATATACAGACAGCTAATTTACACATATACATATTGGTTAGATACAAATATTGTTTACTTTTTTGATTATGTGATGGATGGACTCCATCTGTTCTTGCTCACGGTGCTTTAAATCAGATCATCGCTTTTGGATTTGGTACTTCGTTCGTTGCACTGAAAATTCAACCTCCAAAATGGCAAAGACCTTCTCCAAAATGAGGTCTTTTCGGCTGCTGGGCCTTTTGTAGTTGCACAGCTTGCAATCATAGTCGTGCTTCTCAAGGATGCGCACCAGGCTTTGTGCCTCCTATAAGCTCCACCACCACAGACCTGCCTCGAATTCACAGAATCTGCCATGCTGTTACACTCCCGAATCTTCCGCCGTGTGTGTCGCATTCAGAAGAGAGATGGTCACGCCCTAGCGTCATAACGCACTGAGATTGGAGTTTAATACATGCGCAGTGTACATAAAAATTGGTAGCCTGCGTACTACATATAATAGGGAGCGCAAGAAGGTCCTGGAATCCCAGAGATCGGGAGCATCAGCAGATGACATATATGTCCCCTGGCTGTGGTACTACCACAGCCTGTGTTTTTTGTCCGACCAAACTGAACCACGCCCATCACTCTTAATGCTTCCTTCCAACATCGGCTGAGGCCACAGCTCCTGAGGTCCACCCTGGTCCTTATTGATCCCAAATTTATGCCTTAACAAAGTGGTTTCCATATCAATAGACAGTAGTGGCCAAAAATGATTGGGGCAAGAATGAAAAATGCTGGGGTCAGAATAAAGGTCTTTTCTATTTGTCATCATTCAATTTGCAACAGTCATGAGCTCAAAATTGTGTGTGATTGATGACCAAAAAAACACAAATATGTCCCATTTCATACACAGTAAAGTCTCAGTCAGGACAAGACACTGTAGAGAGCAGACCTCTGCTGCAGCGGCTCGTAAGCAGCCCGGCCACTCGGCCTCCCATCCTCCAATCCTTGGGTCCTGACTCTTCCTGACCCCCCCGCGGTAGCTCACCTGCTCCCCTCCTCTCCATCTCCCCTCCTCTCCATCTGTCACCTTTCACCCCCACGCCACATAGCTGCAGGCCGGCCGCTCGGGGCTCTTTGCGGGTCCGAGCGGCCCCCCTTGTAGCTGCATCCGGGACCCCCCTCCCCGCTCTTGTCGGTTCTCCATTCGTTCCCCCGCCCGTCCAGCCTACCGGCCGGCCGCCAGGCAGCTCCGCGGTCCGGCTTGCCCCCCCCGCACTATCATCGGACCCCCTCCCGCTCCTCCCTCCCTGACGCCGCCCTCAGCCAGCCGGCCGGCCGCACAGGATACTCTGCGGCTCCGGCCCAGCTCGGCTGCTAACAGGCAGCAATTCACTGCCCCCTTCATCGACCGTTCTGCCCGCCCGCGGGCGCTCCCCCACCTCCTTGCTTACCTACCACCGGCTTATCCCGCACACCTTCGCTGGACAGCCGGGACCACCGTAGGAAAGTCCGCGGCTCGGGCCTGGCCGGCGGCCATCTTGGTACACCCACCGCCGCCCAGCCGCAGCTCAGGCCTAACCGGCGGCCATATTGGCACACCCAGTCTGTCAGTGCAGCTACTGAAGACCCCCGGTGCAACATCTGAGGCCACCAGCGCCCAGCAGGACCCCCCCCAGTTAGACCCACATCCTGTCCCCCCCTTCTGGCACCCCCCCGGGTCACCACCGCAGCCGCAGTCTAATCACCATAGGCTAGCGCTAGATTCTGTGAGACAGACCACGGCTGCGGCTTGGTTTCCTGCAGCCAGCCACTCATCCCCCCTCCCCTTTTTTTTGTCCAACAGAGCCCGCACCCCTCCACACCCGAATCACCCCTCCCGCCTTCACTGAACATCATTGCAAGGGCTCCGGGATCTCACCAGAGGCTACTCCAAATCAATCATCCTAGACGCAGCCACCGCACCACCTACCAGTAAGTAGTGTCTGATCCCCCCTCGTCCGCCGGACCATCCTACAGGTAAGCCACCAGGGGTACTTCATCAGTTGATCCAGGGGCCAGTCCGATCGCCCCTCGGGGGTGGTCAGGAAGGAATTTTTTCCTCTGCTGCATTATTGGCCTCGCAGCTAGGGGTTTTTCGCCTTCCTCTGGATCAACGACTAGGGGGTAGGCAGCCGTACCCCTCAAGTACCTCCGCACCCAGCCCATCGCCACACCACTCCATTAGCAGCGGGTAGCCATCAGACCCCTCCATCTCCCCGGAAGTGGATCGTCACCACATCACTACCACCATCAGAATACCTTCCCTACTAGCAACACCATCCTCCTCATCATGTGCAACTTTAAATACACAGCAGACACCATCCACAGGCTAAGAAACACCGCCGCAACTTTACCGATCGCCACTCAAAAAAGACTAAAAAAAGAACAATTATTAAGAACCAACCCACAATCAACCAGGAAATGCAAGGAGACACCGATCCAACCGCAACAACTAGCATGCGCCCTGATCAACACCAGATCTGCAGTCAAGCATAGGCTTGAAATCCACGATTTCGTCATCGAAAACAACTTAGATTGCCTCTTCATTACAGAAAGCTGGCTAACACCTGACTGCAACACCATCCTAACTGAACTGGTGCCCGAGAGCTACAGTATTATAACCGAGCATAGAATCTGAAAAAAAGGAGGAGGCCTAGCAGTGATCTTCAAATCTCATCTTGGGTTCACCAAACCAAACGTACAGAACTCAGTGCCTTTCATGGAAACACTCTCACTGCACCTCCGAACAACACCTCAAGACACCGTTCACATACTACTATACTACAGACCACCAGGACCTAAGACCAATCTCCTTACGCCGCTCACTGAATTCTTCTCGATGCACACCTTGAAAACCAAAAACCTGCTGGTACTTGGGGATTTTAACCTGTGGGCAAACTCTGCCCAAGACCCCACCGCAACCGCCTGCATCAACCAAATGGAAGAACTTGGCCTTCAACAACTGATAAACTCTCCCACGCATGGTTCAGGACACACCCTAGATCTCATCTTCAAACAGAATATGGACATCAACGTTTTTGACAACACTCCACTACCATGGACGGACCACCATGCTATCAAATTTAAAATCACCACTAACACCATCCTCCAAAAACAGAAACACGTAACAGCAACACACTGGAATAGATCTCAGAAGAAACTTCACTCTGATCTCTTCAAAACTACATTATCGAGCAAAATTCTTTTGCTAAACTCAAACCTCTCAACAGAACAAACGCTCAACACCCTAAACAATGTATTACTACAAACAGCAGACTTCGTGGCGCCAAAACGCAGAACACTCATCCGCAAAAAAAACTCAAGCTGGTTCAATGGTACTCTCACCCTACTCAAGCAAGAACGTAGAAGAGCTGAAAGAGCATGGAGAAGAAATCCTACCAAGGAAAACCATGCTAACTACAAAGCACTCACGGGGAAATACCACAAGGCAATCTTCAAAGCCAAAAAAGAACATTTCTCAGACACCATCTCATCCGCCTTAAACCGTCCGCGGGAACTGTTCAAAATAGTGGCTCAGTCTATGAACCCGACCTGCTTAGAGCCCCCAGGAAACGATACTCAAGAATTCTGCAATGAGTTATCAGATTTCTTCATCGACAAAATCGACAACATTCGGAAATCAATCCATCAGAAAACAACGATCATCCTCACTGAACCAAACCAAAAAGAGGATATCGACACGAACATCACTCAACCACCGAATTTCATTTTGTCCCCAATCATCATAGACACAACCAAAAACATCATCAGAAGCCTTCGAGACAGCACATCACCGAACGACATCATCCCCACTAAACTGCTTAAAGAATGTTCCGACATCTTGGCTCCTATCCTAACACAGCTCATAAATCAATCATTCAAAGAAGGGACTGTGCCAACCTCCCTCAAGCAAGGCATCGTCAAACCTCTCCTAAAGAAAGCCAATCTCGACCCTAAGGACCCTAACTGCCGCAGACCAATAACAAGCCTCAACACCATCTCCAAGATTATGGAGAAAGCAGTAGTACAACAGCTACAACGCCACCTGGACACACACCAACTCCTGGACCCTCTGCAATCAGGCTTCCACCCAGGCCATGGCACAGAAACAGCACTTCTGAAGATATGGGATGATGCCCTTGAAGCAGCAGACGACGGAGAACAGAGTCTCCTGGTACTGTTAGACCTCAGCGCAGCATTCGATACAGTAGACCACAATACTTTACTCGTCCGCCTCGCTGAAGTAGTAGGAGCTACAGGTTCTGCTCTAAAAGGGTTTACATCCTTCCTAGAGAATCGCTCCCAGACAGTGAAACTAGGTACATTCACCTCGGAAACCCGGGCAGTCTCCTGCGGAGTCCCTCAAGGATCACCCTTGTCACCAGTACTATTCAACATATACATCCGCCCACTTCTCAATATCATCAGGAAAACCGATCTTTGTTTCCATTCATACGCTGACGACACCCAACTCTACCTTCGTATCAACGGACAAAAAGACCTTCATCAGCAATTACAGAAATGCCTCTCCTTAATAGACGACTGGATGACCACTAGCTCCCTCAAACTCAACGGATCAAAAACAGAACTACTTCTCCTACAAGCTAACAAAAATTCCAAAATAAAGACTACATGGACACCTCCCACCATCCTTGGACAGACCATCTCCCCAAGCACCAAAGTCAAGAGTCTTGGAGTCATTTTTGACTCAGGAATGACAATGGATGCACAAATAGGATCAGTGGTGAGCGGATCCCACCATCTCCTCCGCCAACTACGCAGACTAATCCCCTTCATCCCAGAAGAGGACAAAGCGGCAGTTGTGGGAACAATCATCAATTCCCGACTCGACTACGCAAATTCGCTCTACGTAGGACTACCTCAATATCAGCTTGCGCGCTTACAACTCATCCAAAACACGGCGGCAAGACTGTTAACAGGAAAAAAACCCTGGGAATCCATCTCCCCCTCCCTAAAGAGCCTACACTGGCTAACCGTGAAGAAACGGATCACATTCAAGACCCTCTGCATCACCCCCAAATGCGTACAAGGAAACGCCCCACCATATCTCCGCGAGAAAATAAAACACTACACACCGAATCGCAGTCTTCGATCAGCTAACCAAAACCTCCTTACCATTCCCAAATACCGCTACAAAGCAAAGGGAGAACGAAGATTCGCAGTCCAAGGACCTCAACTATGGAACGCTCTTCCTACCAACATTCGCATGGAAGAAAACCACCAGGCCTTTAGAAAAAAACTAAAGACCTTCCTTTTCTGAGAAGCTGACATCAGAGAATGCATCCAGCGTCTTGAGGCGATTCAGTTCGCATTTGCAGCGCTTTATAAATCATTCATTCATTCATTCATTCAAGCCTGTGCACAGCAGCCAGATGGAGTCGCAGATTCCTCCCCTATGCCCTCCTTCTAAAAGGGCCAGGAAGACCAGGAACCTGGATGAGGCCATAGCTGCCTTCCTCAGCAATGCAACAACTGCCATTACTATGGCAGGAGGCATTTGGCTGTATGACAGGCAGTAAGCTGAGAGATATAGAGGAGGAGCAAAGGAGTATATGTGAAGAGCTCATCCTGAAGCTCCTCAACAAGGGGAGGAGGGGACAAATTACACCTAAAACACACATCTGTGATTTAGATGACACACCCCCACCACCTCCACAGACACCACAGCAACCCCACCCACCACAGCAGCATGGTGGACCGTGGCAAATACAGCCCCAACACCCCCAACAAGCCCACTGGCCTGGGGATTTTCACCCCTACAATTTCTAATTTTCTTTTTATTTATTTTTTAAATTATGATTTGAGTTGTTATACTTTTTTTTATTGTGCAGAAATTGCAGTTTTTATTTAAATTAGTTTATTTTGATTTGTAGGGCAGATTACATGTATAATTTAGTTTATTTGATTTGTTAAAGAATGCACAAAAAAAAGGCCTCAGCCGCTGTGGAAGGAAGCATTGAAAGCGATGGCCTGGATTCGGTCTGGTCTGGAAAAAAACACAGGCTGTTGTAAGACCACAGCCTTGGGACATATATGTCATCTGCTGCTGCTCCCAATCTCTCGTAGTCCAGGACTGTATTGTGCTCCCTATTAAATGGACTCCTCAGGTTCCCAATTTTGCGTTTCACATAACTGAGGTCTGCCCTGGGGTACAAAGACTTCATCAATTCCAACAGTTTCTCCATCGCTGCCTTCCTTCTTGATTTTTATATGACCTTCTTGTGCTCCCTATTAAAAAAAATAATTATTTAAAAAAATACTTGGCTATATGTTTTACTTAAAAAAGGACAGTTTGTTTGTGAGTAGGCAGGTACATTTCAAAAATACAATGTCAAATTAACAAGGGACACAAACATAGTTGTATCTTTGAGCTTAAAAACTACGAGATAGTGATGGTGTTGTGGTAACTTGACCCAAAAAAAAAAACGTTATTATTCTGGCTATCACTAGAAAAAAAAAGCCTTTTGAAATACATTTGGCAGAACTCTGTCAATATCACCAGCAAATCAGCTGCATTATTATCCCATTATAAAGAAGACGAATGTGATATCTCCATTACGAACGCTAGTTTTACAAGAACGACCACTTCCGGCTCATCCTTGCTTCCGAGCATGAGTGTTTGTACTTTGGACTTTTGTCCGACAGACTTGTGTACACATGCTCGGAAAATCCGACAACAGACGTTTGTCTGCGAAAAATTTTAAAACCTGCTATTCAACATTTGTCCACAGAATATCAAACAATTGTCCAATGGAGCATACACACAGTCGGATTTACCGCCAACAGCCTGTCATCACACATTTCCCGTTGGAAAGTCCGATCATGTGTACGAAGCTTTGGATTCTGCTCTTGCTCCTGCCCTATACACTGTTGCCTTGTACCTGCTCCTCCTTGTTCCTGATCCAGGTCCTTGCACCTCCAGTTTTCTCCTGCTTTTCAGTGTTCCCCATTTTGTATATATTGTGTAAAGTTAGTTGTTAATCAGGCTTTCTATTAGTTATTTTGTATTATGCCGCTGGGTTTTGTGGTTAACTTATATTTTCATGTTTGCTGTGAGCTGGTGTTTGGAAGAATTTTGTTTCACTGTAAATACATTTTATATATAGTCTGGTCCCAGTTTTCTGAGTGTAGCCACACAGATATGGCCATCGCTGCTGCTGATTACTGGCATTAACTGTAAAATATTTTATTAATAAATTGATAAAGGCTCTAATTTTTCTTATGGGGTTAACATACAAATTGGTCATGTATGTCACATCCATTACACACTATACTACATATTGGATAATGGGCAGCAGCTGGTTGATAAAGTCATTTCACAATTTTTCTCTACCCAGCACACCTGATTGGCTTCCAGTCCTGACCTCCCATCTCCCATGGGCTAGCACAGATGGGATTATAATAAAGACAAACACTGTTAATTAAATTTAACAAAACATTTATTAATTGGGATTTATAAGGCCACGGTGTTATCCATAGGGGTTACCTAAAATACTCAAATTTATTTTAAAGAATATAAAGCCATCCTGGCTACAACTGAACAAATTAAATGGTGTCCATCCAACAATGCTGGACGACTACTCCCCCTCATGGACGACATCATGACAAAAAAGGGGGCGGGTGGGTGGGTGTCGCTTGTTCTGCTTCACACGGTCAGTGAACGCTGCGCTCAGCCCCTTATATAGGCTTCTTCAGCGCTGCACAGCGCCCGCCAAATTCATCCAATCCTGACGCTGGCCCTTGCTACCAATCCTCTTGCTGTTGCTGCCCTGAGCAACAGTGGCAACCAATGGCAACCTGGCAAATAGATAAAAGGAGAGAAATGCAGCCCCCTCTGAGCCATCCCATGTGGGCCCCAGCATAATGCTATGACCCTTCATGGGCTAGCACAGATGGGATTATAATAAAGACAAACACTGTTAATTAAATTTAACAAAACATTTATTAGTTGGGATTTATAAGGCCACGGTGTTATCCATAGGGGTTACCTAAAATACTCAAATTTATTTTAAAGAATATAAAGCCATCCTGGCTACAACTGAACAAATTAAATGGTGTCCATCCAACAATGCTGGACGACTACTCCCCACCGGCTGAGGACAGCAGCAGTGCTGCCGGCCGAGGCCCCCCCCCCAACACCGTGGCTGATTCAATTAGATTTTGTAAACCCATATTGAATATATCTAAGCCTATCACAGATAAATGGACCATATCTCCACGAAATAAACCGTGTACAAAACCCTCTAATTCTAAATGGCGAAAAGATATGCCACCGGATGAACTTAAAAAACTATGGATTGTTCTATTGAGACGCCTTCTAATCTTGTCCACATAAAATAAATTGCCCGAGGGGGACCAAAGAAGACGAGGAATCATCTCTGAAAATGCTACTATAGCATTTGGGAATAAAAGTTGAATATAACAAAGATCCCTCTTGATTTCGCAAAGAAGATCCCACGTCTTAACTTTGCCTAAATCATTGCCCCCGGCATGAAGAACCAAGATCTGGGGTAAAGGCCAAACATTAGATAAGTGAAGTAAATGATCTCTCAAATTCTTCCACCTCAAACCCTTAATACCTGACCACAATACTGTGAAAGACTTAGAGTCCAGACCTAAATTAGCCGAGTAGGTTCTAGTTTCCGCATGCTTGGCTGCCCAGAAAACGTAGGAATGACCTACAATCCAAACTGTAGCTGCGGAGGATCCTGAAAAGAGATTACAAAATTAGTAGATCGGGGCGAACATAAATCTTATATCTATCACTACCCCAACGGCCAATTCTTTTTAAAGTTTCTGCCGGGAAACCTAGAGAGTCAGCTGTGGTGGCTGCCCCGATGCGGAAAGAATGTGAAGAAAAGCAAAAACCAGATAGGTTCAAGCGTTTCAGAGAAGCAGCCAACACAGCTGAAAACTGGTACCTAGTTAGAGAGGACAAATCCTGGTGGATAAAGAAGGAATCATCAGAACATGGTCTAATTGACATATATCTAGACACCAATAGCACCGGGCATATTGTAGGATTGGTAGAACTAGACAGAGAAATCCAATGACCTTGACCTGTTGGAAGAGATTTAGACCTACAAAGAAAAAGGCTAAGGGACCCATTATACACAATGACATGTGATTTGAGGAGAAAAGCTGAGGACCTTCTATTTTCAGATGTAAATTCCCCAATTCTGAGGGCGCCAAAAAAGGCAACTGAAAAAACGGCCCTAAACAAAATTAATTCAAATTCAGAGAAACACACCTCTTCTAAAACATTAAGGAGATCAACCAATATAGCAGCCGAAATAGGGCGCCTCTTATCCAATAACGGTTTTGACCTCCTAAAACCTTTTAAAACTTGATTAACTTGAAAGAAAGAGGTTAGAGCTGGCAAACCTGCGAATTTGAGAAAGAAGGAGACCCCCGCTAAAATTTTGCTGATAGAAGCTGGGCTAAGATTAGCCTGAAGCAATGAGGACACAAAGGACAGGGAGACATAAGAAGTGACAACAAGAGAATCCAGACCAAAGTCCTGACAAAAGGAGCACCATCTGGACCAGGATAGACGATAATCAGACCACGTTTTCTTCGACACCGAATTCTTGAAGTTACCAAGAATTAACTCCATATTAAGCCCCAGAGGAAATCCGGGCAAGGAGTTCCGCATTGATCCGATGTCGGAGCCAATTCCCGAAACCTCGTGAACTGTGAACGAGATAAAGCATCAGCAATATTATTCTGCACGCCCGGAATGTGCTCTGCTTTCAACCAGATATTGAATCGCATGCATTGTAAAACCAGAAAACGTAGTAGCCTAATCACTGGTTCAGATTTAGAGGATAAAGTATTCACTGCATATAAAACGCCTTTATTATCAGTATGCACCAGAACTCTGCGATTCGCAAAAACGTCTTTCCAAACTACTAAAGAGACTATCACAGGGAACAGCTCCAAAAGGACCAAATTTTGAATGATGTCCTTTTGTAACCAGTCCTGATGCCACTCACCTGCACACCAATGCCCATCCATGAATGCTCCAAAGCCTGAAGACCCAGCTGCATCCGTGAAAAAATTAAGCTGTTCGTTAGTAACAAAATCCTGTTGCCATATAGTAGAGCCATTAAAATGACACAGAAAAGCATCCCAAATTCTCAGGTCCTCCCGAACGCTCTTGGAGATCCGAACATGGGAATATGGGTTTGAAAAGCCTCTGATTGCCAATGAAAACTTGCGAGAAAACACTCTAGCCATTGGAATGACTCTGGCTGCAAAGGCAAACAGACCCAGAAGAGATTGGGCCTCCTTCAATAATACTTTCTTTCTTAAAAGAAAAAATGAGATCATGGACCTCATTTTTTGTATTTTTTGAAGAGGCAGTTTAAATTCCATTGCAGCTGAATCTATGGTAATCCCTAAAAATTCAATTGAAGTGGATGGAAACACTGTCTTTTCTGCTGCTAAAGGGATCCCAAAGTGTTCACAAATATTAAAAAATAACTGAAGAGATTTAAGGCACGAGGAAGAAACAGCTGAGCCCACAAATAAAAAATCATCTAGATAATGTAAGAAACTTCCCTCGGGATATAGGTCAGACAAAACCCACTGAAGAAAGGTTGAAAAGGCTTCAAAATAAAAACAAGACAAAGAAAACCCCATGGGCATACATTTGTCAAAGAAATATTCACCTGAGAATTGAAAACCTAGTGAACTGAAGCCCTGTGGATGGACCGGGAGCAAACGAAATGCTGACTTAATATCTGCCTTGGATAGCAAGGCCCCTTGTCCATGACTCCTTAAAATAACCAAAGCCTCGTCGAATGATGCGTAGCAAACAGGAGCTTCAACACCAGCCACCTCATCATTCAAAGAGGAGTTCTCCGGGTATGAAAGGTGATGTATCAGCCGGTAAGAACCTTGTTCTTTTTTAGGAACTAAACCCAACGGGGAAAGCCTAAAATTTGCGAATGGCGGGGAAGCAAAAGGACCCGCCACCCTTCCTTCTTCCAGTTCTTTGTAAATTTTCTTTCTTACCACTGAAGCATTAGTATAAACAGATTTTAAATTCTGAACCATGGAACAGCCCGAGCCTTGAAAGGCCGGGACCAAAAAACCCTCCTTGAAACCTTCAGTTAGCAGAGCCGCCATCCTGTGGTCTGGATAGCGCTCTAACCACGGGAGCATTCTTGGGAGGTTCACTGGAGTCACTGCCCTTCCCATGAGCGTGCCCGGGAAATGGCTGAAAAGCTGTCGCTGTAGATTTGCGAAAACACCTGCTAGCTGGATGGTTCCCACTACAATGAGAGCATTCATGCTTGTATCTGCAATTTGATAGAAACTTGCATTGCCCTTCATTGAAGGAAAAGCAAAATCCCTTACGCAACGCAGACTGAGCGTTAGATACCCCTTTAGGAGTAAACGGAAGCTTAGGCGGCAACATGAGATTTAGCCATAGCCCAACATCTTTGGAACCCCAATGCAGGGAGGGGTGGACTGCCAATTTTTGGCGAAAATTTTCGTCATATGTGAACCATGCAGAGCCACCGAAATGACGAAAGGCCTCTGCAACAATATCTAAGTGTTGGAATAAACCTGAACACTTCGCAGGGAAACGTTCACCCATAACTGCTGCATAAATGCAGAAAGCCTGCAACCAATTTTGGAAGGTCCTTGGTATGGCCCTTCTCCTGTCCTCCTCGGATCTATCCGCTGCCAGCCTATCAGACTTCAACAAAAATTCTTTAGAAGCCGGCAAAAGAGATAATATGTCAATGAACTCTCCTCTCCAAATTTTTTCTTTAACAGGCCTGGCTAAATGGAAGCCTAACGGTGACAGAACACATGGTAAGGGTTCCTTAAAAGAAGCCTCCCCAACTGCCACTGCTGAAGGCCTGATAGGCAGGATAGGATTAACAGACAATGGAGAGTTAACCACATCATGGTTTAACATGCCATGACCAGTCATTTGTGACTCATTTAAGTTTTGCCATACTGAACCAACTTCATTCAATGGTAATTTTCTAACAGCACCATCATCATGTGCCCCTGTAAATATTTCAGTATCACTACCAACAGGCTCAAATGCATCAGACATCTGTGCCCTCTGATCAATTTTACTGGTATGCAAGACCTGTCTAGCACCAAACCTTTCTGTTTGTGCCCCTAGAATTTGTGAATTAACATTAGTTTGTTTAATATTTAATGCACCAGTGACCTGTGCTCCTTTAAAACTATTAGCAATATTATTAGCACCAGCAGACTGTGCCCCTTTAAATTGTTGTAAAATATTTGACAATGAATTCACTAGGAAAGAAACATCTGTCATATTTGAAAACTGACACTGCTCACCATCATATGCTGTTGACGGATGCTCACTGAGTGCAGCAGCCTGGGGAAGCTGAGTAGCGCTGCTCTCCCTCATAGCCGGCTCTCTCTGTGTTCTTGAAGTGTCAGCCCTCTCCTCCCTTGTCACCTGAGGCGAGGCCGCTGTTCTCGTTCGTTTCTTCTTCCTCCCCGGCTGCTGCCTAGTCCCGCCTCCGACTGGGGCCGGAGCTACCTCCATCTTCTGCTTAGTGAGTGATGTCTCAGCAGGCGGAGCCGAGTCACGCTCCTCCCCTAGGCATTGCAGGAGCCATTCTTCACCGCCCTCTCCCTCCGCTCTCTCAATAAGGCGGCACAGGAGTTCTTCCCGACCTTCAGACGAACGGCGCTTCATGCTGCAGCTCTGTGGTGTCGCTTGTTCTGCTTCACACGGTCAGTGAACGCTGCGCTCAGCCCCTTATATAGGCTTCTTCAGCGCTGCACAGCGCCCGCCAAATTCATCCAATCCTGACGCTGGCCCTTGCTACCAATCCTCTTGCTGTTGCTGCCCTGAGCAACAGTGGCAACCAATGGCAACCTGGCAAATAGATAAAAGGAGAGAAATGCAGCCCCCTCTGAGCCATCCCATGTGGGCCCCAGCATAATGCTATGACCCTTCATTCTGAGTGTTGGTATATAGGAGTTGCAAGAGGCTTATACAAAGTTAAATTCAGGTACCTACGCTAGCTATATTCAAAAAATCAGTTTAATGATTGAAAAATTAGTACTGGGCTGCAATAATGCATTCATTGCTTACAGCTGAACATTACAGTATATAGAAAGTAACCATTTAATGGTCTATGAAATGTTTGTAGGAATTTTTTTATTTTATGAGTGTAAAATGCCATTTTTTTTACTTTTAGGATAGGTATAGTCAATAATCCATATGTATTTGTTTCCTTATTTGCCTATTTGCTACTGCATTCCAAATCATAAATGGGTAGATGCTAGATCTGTGTAAATGTCAGCAATTTACAGCCAATTTTTTGATAAGTCATTAGACGTTAAAATAAAAAGTAGCAGAATGTGCACATTACAAGTCATATAAAATCAGCAGGTAAACTACATAAATATGAAAACATCACATTTAAACTAATACAGCCTAATGCCCCGTACACACGGTCGGACTTTGTTCGGACATTCCGACAACAAAATCCTAGGATTTTTTCCGACGGATGTTGGCTCAAACTTGTTTTGCTTACACACGGTCGCACAAAGTTGTCGGAATTTCCGATCGACAACCACGCGGTCACGTACACCACGTACGATGAGACTAGAAAAGGCCGGTTCAGAACCAAGCGCGGCACCCTTTGGGCTCCTTTTGCTAATCTCGTGTTAGTAAAAGTTTGGTGAGAGACGATTCGCGCTTTTTCAGACTCGTGGCTTTCAGATCGTTTTCTGCTGTTCAGTTTGTGCTTGTGGGTTTGTATCTGCTCTTCAGTGCGTGCAGTCAGTTCGTATCAGAGTTTTCTGTGTGATCTTGCCTGCTCGTTGCTGTTTTTCAAGTCGCTCTTCACAGGCCTTGCTGTTCTTCAGTGCGTTCTGTTACTTCGTTCTGAGCAGCCGACCGTTTTCTAGCCATGTTTCGTATGCGTACTCCTCGTACAGTTCGTGCTGTGCGGGGGCTTGGTGTTGGGGTCCTGACCTTGACACAAGTCCAGTCCATGAACAGGGTGGGGAGGAGTTCATTGACCAAGAATTGGTTGCTTCAGCGTGACCAGTTCTCTCATATGCCTTTGCTCCGTGAGATCCGTGAGAATAATCCTGATGATTTCAGGAACTTTCTCAGGATGACGGACCCCGTGTTTCACCGTTTGTTGGCTTTGCTGACCCCTTATATTAGCAGGCAGGATACCTGCATGAGGCAAGCCATCACTCCGGAGCAGAGGCTGGTCGCTACCTTGCGGTATTTGGCCACAGGGAGAAGCCTGCAGGACCTCAAGTTCTCGACAGGCATCTCCCCCCAGGCTCTTCTTTGTGGACATTTACTGCTTGTGTATGTTTGAGCTGACTGTCACGAAGATCCTGCCAGTAACCGGCGTCCCAGGCGCACGGGAACCCGGCCACGGGTCCCATTGCGCATGCGCGCGCGTTCACGGGTGCGGTCACGCACGGGCACGCGCGCGCGCACTCCCGCTGGTGTCAGGCGGGCTATTTAAACCTGCCTGTCACACTCCATCCCTGCTGTCTGCTCTACAGCGTTCTGTGAGTGTTACCTGATCTGATCTGTGTTTCCTGTTATCTGACCCGGCTTCCTGTTTGACGATCCTGCTATCTGCCTGCACCAGACTCTCTTGGCTTGCCTGACCATCCCTCTGCATTACCCCTGGTACCTCTGCTGTCCGAACGTTACTGACCACCGGCTTGTTGACCCTCCGTTGTGTTTCATCAGCTTCCAGTCTGCTATTACCTGCTGTTGTTCCTGGTTCCAGTCCAGCTTCCAGTCTGCTATTACCTGCTGTTGTTCCTGGTTCCAGTCCAGCGTTCCAGGCTACCTTCTGCTGTGTTCCAGCCCAGCGTTCCAGGCTATCTTCTGCTGTGTTCCAGTCCAGCGTTCCAGTCTATTACCTGCTGTTGTTCCTGGTTCCAGTCCAGTGTTCCAGGCTATCTTCTGCTGTGTTCCAGTCCAGCGTTCCAGTCTACTACCTGCTGTTGTTCCTGGTTCCAGTCCAGTGTTCCAGTCTATTACCTGCTGTTGTTCCTGGTTCCAGTCCAGTGTTCCAGGCTATCTTCTGCTGTTGTTCCAGTCCAGCTTCCAGTCTGCTATTACCTGCTGTTGTTCCTGGTTCCAGTCCTGCATTCCAGTCTCTGTCCTCAGTCTACTCCTCAGACTACTGACTCCAGAGGGTGCCACCACTACTGGACTTTCAGCAACTGTTGATCCTGCCAGGCACCCATACCACTCTTCACTCCTGGCCCTCTGTCTCCATTCCAGGGGAATGGGAGTGGGAGCTGTAAGGGAGGTCTTTTCCTGCACTTCAGGCTCACAACCTACCAGGTACGTGACAGTAGCAGACAGCCATGTCTGAGCCTGAGCAGGGAACGTCTCCCATGGAGGAACTCTGTGCACACCTGGCAGGATTGACTGAAGCAGTCAAAAATCTGCAGCAAGGATACACCAGACTGGAGGAACGAGTGTTAACCCTGTCTAACCCCATTGGGGCCCAGGGAGCTTCCTCTGCTCATGCTCCTTCAGTTGGGCCTTCCTCAACGGTGGTGATGCTTCCTTCGGAACCTAAGGTTTCCACACCTGAACGTTTCTTTGGAAATCGCCATAAGTTCAGAGCCTTCCGCAATTCCTGCGAACTATTTTTTGCTCTTCAGCCATGTACCTTTTCCCTGGAGGCTACAAAGGTGGGCTACGTGATTTCTCTGCTCTCTGGTGACCCCCAAACCTGGGCCCATCGCCTCTTAGAGCAAAAGGACATATCTCTGACAAACCTCTCCACTTTCTTTGACGCACTAGGCCAGGGTACACCACAGACTTTAAATGCTTTAATCGATCTAGCTATCCAGATCGATCGACGCCTACAAGAGCGCAGGTCAGAGAGAGCTATGGTGTCTTCTCGTCCAACTTGGGTTACCCCTAAGGTTCCCCATCACCCATCATCAACACCACCTACCTCCACGCTTAACTTACCTGAGCCAATGCAACTGGGTGTCTTGCGACCTTCACTCATCCCAGAGGAACGACAACGTCATCGTGCAAATAACTTGTGCCTGTATTGTGGGGAACCCAGGCACTATGTCAGGAACTGTCCTCTCAAACTCCGTAAGTGTTTATCCCTATCTACTGACTATGTGACATCTCTAGTTAAAAATACCATGAATGCTTCACTATAGTGATATATATGCGTGAACAATAACATGGATGCTTTACTATAGTGATATATATGCGTGACTATTCCCAGTTTTTTATCCACACATTTAGAAAAAGTCCAAAGATGCAAAAATTATGTCAAAACAAATGTCCAAAAAAGCAATTAAATGTGACTTTCTATGAATAATAAATCCGTGACTGTCCCCGTGTTGAAATCCCGTCACCTGGTAAAGATTGAAGGCTTACCGGATAGCCTCTGATCAGAGGCATAGAGCTAATAGCTTGGGGTTTGCCCTCCACAGCGGCTGGAACTTTAGCTGGGATGATGGATGTAGATCCACAAACGATCGCCACAGGCTTCCAGACAGCGGTACAATCAGGGAAGAGAGCTCGGATAGCCTCTGATCAGAGGCATAGAGCTAATAGCTTGGGGTTTGCCCTCCACAGCGGCTGGAACTTTAGCTGGGATGATGGATGTAGATCCACAAACGATCGCCACAGGCTTCCAGACAGCGGTACAATCAGGGAAGAGAGCTCTCACCGTGTTTAAAAGAAAAGAGAAAACTCCAATGGTGTAGAACGTTTTATCTCTTGTTTATTAAAAGTCGCCTCACTGGCATCCATAAAAACACTTTTCCTTGCAAGGAACCAATGCAGCTTTAAAACGAAACTTCTCGCATGCGCCGTCGGTACGAGCGTGTCAATCCTACGGCCGTTTCGTCAGAAATGACATCATCAGGGGCATTTCTGATGTCATTTCTGACGAAACGGCCGTAGGATTGACACGCTCGTACCGACGGCGCATGCGAGAAGTTTCGTTTTAAAGCTGTATTGGTTCCTTGCAAGGAAAAGTGTTTTTATGGATGCCAGTGAGGCGACTTTTAATAAACAAGAGATAAAACGTTCTACACCATTGGAGTTTTCTCTTTTCTTTTAAACACGGTGAGAGCTCTCTTCCCTGATTGTACCGCTGTCTGGAAGACTGTGGCGATCGTTTGTGGATCTACATCCATCATCCCAGCTAAAGTTCCAGCCGCTGTGGAGGGCAAACCCCAAGCTATTAGCTCTATGCCTCTGATCAGAGGCTATCCGAGCTCTCTTCCCTGATTGTACCGCTGTCTGGAAGCCTGTGGCGATCGTTTGTGGATCTACATCCATCATCCCAGCTAAAGTTCCAGCCGCTGTGGAGGGCAAACCCCAAGCTATTAGCTCTATGCCTCTGATCAGAGGCTATCCGGTAAGCCTTCAATCTTTACCAGGTGACGGGATTTCAACACGGTGACAGTCACGGATTTATTATTCATAGAAAGTCACATTTAATTGCTTTTTTGGACATTTGTTTTGACATAATTTTTGCATCTTTGGACTTTTTCTAAATGTGTGGATAAAAAACTGGGAATAGTCACTCATATATATCACTATAGTAAAGCATCCATGTTATTGTTCACGCATATATATCACTATAGTGAAGCATTCATGTTATTGTTTATTTTTATTTTTTTATTTTACCACATATGAAAGTTGTTGGTGCTTTAATAGTAATATCAATTTTTGTTGTATTTTTGCATTTATATCCAGCGCTGTGCTTTTTGTTATATCTATTTAGTAGTGCCCTTATCAAGGTATAGTGCATAGCTGCAGGATTTTCCTTCACGGGTGATATTCACCAAGTTACTGTTTGTACACCTAGCGCAAATTTTTTCTTTAGAAACAGTTAAAAATACCACTCACCTTGCTCTTCCTCTTCTGCTACAGCTTCCAGGGAAGGATCTACAAATCACCGCCATTATTGATTCAGGAGCTTGCAGCTGTTTCATGGATTCTCGTTTTGCCATCCAACACCAAATACCCTTGTCACCTAAAGCCCATGGACTTTCTATCCATCTAGCTGATGGGACCACTATCAAGTCTGGACCTGTCACCCAAGAGACTATGCCAATACCGGTTTTTGTTTCCAACGTCCATCAGGAACAGCTGCGCCTGGACATTATCGCTTCACCCCTGTTCCCCATAATACTTGGCATGCCATGGTTACAGGCCCATAATCCGGACATAAATTGGATCATGGGTGAGGTGACCTTTCCCTCTCCTTACTGCCAACAGTTTTGCAGAACCCAGAATATCCAGGAGAACTCTACTCTGTTATGCCTAGATACAGATCCTAGTCTGCTTCAATCCATTCCTTCCGCCTATCATGATTTCCTGGACGTATTTAGTAAACAGAGGGCAGAGGTGTTACCCCCTCACCGGGCCTATGACTGTCCCATTGAGTTACTTCCTGGTGCTGAAATTCCTTTTGGAAGAATATTTCCCCTGACTGAGGTGGAGCAAGGGGCATTGAAGGAATACATTGACGAAAACCTCAAAAGAGGCTTCATTCGTCCACCCACGTCCCCCGCAGGTGCAGGCATCTTCTTCGTGCAGAAAAAAGATAAAACCCTCAGGCCGTGTGTGGATTACCACGAACTAAACAAGATTACTGTGAAGAATCGGTACCCTCTCCCCTTAGTACCAGAGTTGTTTCAGAGACTGGGGACGGCTACCATATTCACCAAACTTGATCTCCGTGGGGCCTACAATTTAGTTCGTATCAGGGATGGAGACGAATGGAAGACCGCTTTTCGTACCCGTTATGGGCATTTTGAGTACCTCGTGATGCCTTTCGGCCTGTGTAATGCCCCTGCCACATTTCAATACTTTATTAATGATGTGTTACGTGACTTTCTAGACCTGTTTGTCATCGTCTATTTAGACGACATATTGATTTTCTCTTGTTCCCTTGAATCCCATCGCAGGCACGTCAGAAGTGTATTGGGCCGACTTCGACAACACGGTCTATATGCAAAGGCTGAAAAATGTGAATTCGAACAGGAAAGTATTCCATTTTTAGTGTTGGTCATCTCCAGTAAGGGCATTAAAATGGACCCCCAGAAGGTCACGGCTGTTCTAGATTGGCCAGTCCCGACTGATAAGAAAGGAATCCAGCGATTTGTTGGATTCACTAATTTTTACCGCAAATTTATTAAGGGGTTCTCAGCTATCATTGCACCCATCACACAGCTTACCAAACAGGGTACACGCTTCCATTGGTTGGCCGAGGCTCAAAAGGCTTTTGAGACTCTCAAGGGCCTTTTTACCTCCGCCTCTTTACTGAAGCATCCAGATTCCTCTCTGCCATTTATTCTAGAAGTGGATGCATCTGAAATTGCTGTAGGAGCAGTATTATCCCAAAGACAGGGAACCAAAGCCCTGCTGCATCCTGTGGCTTTCTTTTCTCGTAAATTATCCACGGCAGAGAGAAATTATGATGTAGGTGACAGAGAGTTGTTGGCAATCAAGTCAGCATTGGAGGAGTGGCGCTATCTGTTGGAGGGTGCCGCTCATCCAGTTCTAATCTTTACAGATCATAAGAACCTGGAGTATTTGAGGTCTGCAAAGAGGTTGAAACCACGTCAGGCCAGGTGGGCTCTCTTTTTCTCCAGGTTCTCCTTCCATGTCACTTACCGTCCTGGCTCCAAGAATACCAAACCTGACGCCCTGTCTAGGATGTTCCACAAACCTCAAGAGATTTCCCCTCCAGACACCATTTTGTCTCCAGGGAACTTTCTTCTACTTCAGGGAAACCTGCTTTCCCAGATTAAACAGGCCTCCGCAGAAATAGAATCTTCCATTAAGACAGAACTCCAGGTTAAGGATGGGTTATTGTGGCATGAGAATAGGATCTTTATACCTGAAACACTACGAGTTCCAGTACTAGAGCTCTGTCACGATCATGCGCTGGCTGGGCATTTCGGTGTGGCTAAGACCACTGATTTGGTTCAGCGCACCTTCTGGTGGCCTCAGCTGCGCAAAGATTGTAAGGAGTTTGTAGAGTCCTGTACCACCTGCCTTAGGAACAAAGGGCACAAAACAAAGGCATGGGGTCTACTAAAACCCTTGCCTGTCCCAGATAGACCCTGGAAAATGCTCTCAATAGATTTTATTGTAGAACTACCCCCGGCCGGGGGCTTCACTTCAATCTTTGTCATAGTGAACCGGTTGTCGAAGATGGCGCACTTTGTTCCAATGAAGGGTACCCCTTCAGCTACAGAAACAGCACAAGCATTTATTAAAGAGGTCGTCAGGCTCCATGGGGTGCCAGTTAACATCGTTTCAGATCGAGGGGTACAATTTACCTCTCGATTCTGGAGGGCTTTGTGTAAAACCTTGGACATTGAACTCTCATATTCATCGGCTTATCACCCCCAGACTAATGGGCAAACAGAAAGAACAAACCAGACCCTTGAACAATATTTGCGCTGTTTTTCTGCCTTTGCCCAAGATAATTGGATTGCTGTTTTACCATTGGCCGAATTCGCTTATAACAATTCTATTCATTCTGCTATCAAGCAAACTCCGTTTTTTGCGAATTATGGTTTCCACCCCTCATTTTTACCAAACTCTCTTCCAGAATGCACAGTACCCGCAGTCCAGGAGAAATTGGATTTCTTTACCTCTAACAACCAAGTTTTACAGGACACCATGACCAGAACCCAGGAGTACAACAAAGCAACCTTCGATAAAAAGAGGCGAGGTGAGCTCTTACTTGCACCTGGGGATCAGGTATGGTTGTCCACCATAAACCTCAGGTTGGCCTGCCCTTCCAAGAAATTGGGTCCCAAATTTCTTGGACCATTCCCTGTTAAACGGAGAATTAATGAAGTTGCATATGAACTTGAACTCCCGGATTCACTAAAGGTACATCCAGTTTTTCACGTGTCCTTGCTTAAACCATCTATTACTAACCCATTTCCAGGTCGAAGTACGGATCCTCCTGATCCAATCCTGGTAGATGGGGAAGAGGAATTCGAGGTGGAGGCTATCATGGACCACAGGAAAAGAGGTAACCAAAATCAATTCTTAAAAAAGTGGAAGGGGTTTGGCCCAGAGGAGAATTCTTGGGAACCAGAGGATAATATTCATGCTGAAGACCTGTTACAAGCCTTTAAAACAGCTCATCCAGAGAAATTTTTTCAAAGGGGCATCCGGAGGCTGCCCCTTGGGGGGGGGGCAATGTCACAAAGATCCTGCCAGTAACCGGCGTCCCAGGCGCACGGGAACCCGGCCACGGGTCCCATTGCGCATGCGCGCGCGTTCACGGGTGCGGTCACGCACGGGCACGCGCGCGCGCACTCCCGCTGGTGTCAGGCGGGCTATTTAAACCTGCCTGTCACACTCCATCCCTGCTGTCTGCTCTACAGCGTTCTGTGAGTGTTACCTGATCTGATCTGTGTTTCCTGTTATCTGACCCGGCTTCCTGTTTGACGATCCTGCTATCTGCCTGCACCAGACTCTCTTGGCTTGCCTGACCATCCCTCTGCATTACCCCTGGTACCTCTGCTGTCCGAACGTTACTGACCACCGGCTTGTTGACCCTCCGTTGTGTTTCATCAGCTTCCAGTCTGCTATTACCTGCTGTTGTTCCTGGTTCCAGTCCAGCTTCCAGTCTGCTATTACCTGCTGTTGTTCCTGGTTCCAGTCCAGCGTTCCAGGCTACCTTCTGCTGTGTTCCAGTCCAGCGTTCCAGTCTACTACCTGCTGTTGTTCCTGGTTCCAGTCCAGCGTTCCAGGCTACCTTCTTCTGTGTTCCAGCCCAGCGTTCCAGGCTATCTTCTGCTGTGTTCCAGTCCAGCGTTCCAGTCTACTACCTGCTGTTGTTCCTGGTTCCAGTCCAGCGTTCCAGTCTATTACCTGCTGTTGTTCCTGGTTCCAGTCCAGTGTTCCAGGCTATCTTCTGCTGTGTTCCAGTCCAGCGTTCCAGTCTACTACCTGCTGTTGTTCCTGGTTCCAGTCCAGCGTTCCAGTCTATTACCTGCTGTTGTTCCTGGTTCCAGTCCAGTGTTCCAGGCTATCTTCTGCTGTTGTTCCAGTCCAGCTTCCAGTCTGCTATTACCTGCTGTTGTTCCTGGTTCCAGTCCTGCATTCCAGTCTCTGTCCTCAGTCTACTCCTCAGACTACTGACTCCAGAGGGTGCCACCACTACTGGACTTTCAGCAACTGTTGATCCTGCCAGGCACCCATACCACTCTTCACTCCTGGCCCTCTGTCTCCATTCCAGGGGAACGGGAGTGGGAGCTGTAAGGGAGGTCTTTTCCTGCACTTCAGGCTCACAACCTACCAGGAACGTGACACTGACCCTGACAGAAATGTGTGGAGTGCAGAAAATGTCGTGATTGTGTAACCTTATACAAAGCACTGTTGGCTGTTATTTACTAAATGCAAAGACACTTTTCACTACAAGTGCACTTGCAACTGCACTGAAACTGCACTTGTAGTGCAAAGTGGATTTCCCCTTAGGAAATAACCCCCATTTTCTCATAAAACAACAATTACATCACCCCAAAAGTGTTGTAGCGTGAGACAATAATCCACACATTCTTGATGAACAATCTTTTTAATACCTGCACAATCACATGTGCATTTACCAAAGGTTTTTCTGACAAACCAACATGTTTGTTGTATACCAATTTTTGTGGTGTCATTATCCAAAATCAAAATGTCCATTTTATAGAAAACAGGCCTGTGTAAAACCAACAAGAAAGACACAAATCTTGATCTTACAAAGTTCACATTTGGTAGAACTGGAAGGCTATATCAGACATGAGTATTTAGGAACTGTGTTTGATATAGCGTTCAGATGGGGGGAAATCACCCCTGGAAAAGCCAAATTTGGAAGATGCACACAAATTTCCCAATGTCAACATGTGCTAGCTGCCATCACGGGGGATCAAGGGATGTGTTTTGGGGGAGAAAGCCCTTCCTCACCGCTACTTTATAATTGAGGAAGGGGTTGCACCCCCAAAACGCGTCCATTGATCTCCCGTGATGGCAGATAGCACATGTTGACACACTGTGTGCATCCTCCAAATTTGGCTTTGGGAAAAATCACAAAAACATTTTGCACATTGTAGCACACAAAAGAAGAAAGTGATTTGGAGGGGTTTTAAACTCGCCCCAAAACATCAATGATGTTTTTATATTTTGGAATAACATCATTGATGTTTTGCTTGATGTTTTCCAATTGTAAATTACACCCCATGATCTCCCCGATCAGGATCTGGGCACTTTCAGATGTGAAAGGATCTGGATCCACAACCTCACGATCACCTAAAAAGAGAGGAAACCCAAAATAAATTAGGTTTCAAAAAAATGCCGCAATCCATCTCTTATCTGAGCCTGTGGTCGCAGACACTCACCTGTTGTGGTAACTACTTCCACCACATCTTCATCCTCCTGCTCATCTTGTGTTGGGGGGATTTCCCCTTCTTCCAGAGGGGGGGGGGCTCTGGTCTCCTCGGATGAGGGGTGTCCTCCGAGTCTTTTCTCCCCTATGTAAAACAAAAATGGTATAATTAGCACACAGATATTTAATGTCAGAACTATAAAGATGAAACATTGCTTGGAAGTGGGGTACAATTGTCTATTTTAGCCGAGTTCCAAGATGTAGCTTTTCTAGTGCCCTTTGTCAAGCTGCAATACTTTACCTGTTTGGTAAAAGCTTCACAGATGTAGCCCCCCCTATAGTATACACTGGGGCACCTGTGTGGCCCCCCTAATAAAAATGGTGTTCTTGTGTCCCACACTAGTGCTCCAGCGTCCAGATGTGAAAACAGCTGCTCAGTGTCCTCTCCTTACACACAATCTAGTTTGCATTTCATTCTAGTAACAAAGCCATCTACACAACCCAATTCTTTGAAGACAAGTATAGGGCGTCAAAATGGTGGCCAAATGCATATGGCCTAAACAATGGTATTTTATCGTCCGAAATAACAATGTGTGATCCGAACGAATAATGTGCCCATGAACATGAAAGTTGCCATTTTAAACTGTACAACAGTTCCTAAAAGCACATGGAGCAGCACGAATGTAATAAACATAAAGAATAGGAACACAGCACAACTACTTTTGCAGCAATCTCCGGATCTTTCTGTACTGCTCATGTTCTCGTAATTTCAGGTCCGACCACCGCTTCCTGAGCTGATCTTTTGATCGTCGTACCCCGAATTTCCGGTGCAGACTCCTGACCACTTTCGCCATGATCTTGGCCTTTCTGACATTGGGGTTGGGGTAAGGCCCATACTTTCCATCATAGTCGGCCTTCTTCAGGATGTCCACCATCTCCAACATCTCCCCAAAGGACATATTTGAGTCCTTTAATCTCCTTCTGGATCGGGACGTTTCAGGCTCCAGCCTTTCCTCCTCCTCCTCCTCGTTGCTACAATTAGCACGATCCTGCTGTCTATCCGCCATGTGCTCTTCCCCCACTGCGCCGAATGAAAAGGGGCGTGGAATAGACTAGGAAGAACGTCAGGGGCGGGCGGAGTTATACGCATACGCAGTGTGTATAAATCGTAACGCGCGCGTCTTACGTACGATCTGTGAGCGGAGGAAGGAGCATCGGAGACGCCGATCGTGCTAACAAAGGTAGGATCTAAACTTGGGCCTATACTGCTTCGAAATGGAAGCCTATATTGTAACAAGATTAGGGGAGTTTGGCCTGACATTAGGCTTTGTCTTGTGTTGTGTCTTACAGAGAAAATGGATGGGTTCAACGACCACAATTTCCTGCCCCTGTTCATAGACAAGTACAGGGAGCTGCCCTGTCTGTGGCAAGTGAGACACCCCCACTATAATCACAAACAGAAGAGGCAGGCAGCGCTGGAGAAACTGCTGGAGTTGGTGAAGCCGGTGGTCCCCACAGCAACCATCCCTTATTTGAAAGCTAAAATTGGTGGCCTGAGGAGCACTTATCTTAGGGAGCGCAAGAAGGTCACAGATTCCCAGAGGTCCGGAGCTGCAGCAGATGACGTTTATGTCCCCAGGCTCTGGTACTACGAGAGACTGCGATTTCTGTCAGACCACACTGAAGTCAGGGAATCCCTCTCTACTCTTCCTTCCACTCTTCCTTCCATACCAGCTGAGGCTTCCGATGTCCAACCTGGGCCTTCCAGCCAGGAAGAAATGGAGGAGCCCAGCTGGAGTCAGGTAGAGCATTCTTCTACAGATTTCTGGGCAATAAATAAATTATGTTTATTAGATGTTATTATTGATCACTAATTGCTGATTAAAAAAAGTGCTTTACATATCAATAGACAGTAGTGGGCACCCAAAATTGGGAAAAGAATGAAAACTGCTGGGCTCAGAAGGATAGTCTGTTATATTTGTTAACATTCAATTTGCAGCAGTCAGGAGGTGAAAATTGTGTGTGATTGATGAATAAAAAACTAAAACTATGTCCCTTTTTCATACACAGGAAGACCTCAGCCAGGAGGAGGCTGTGGAATGTGGCAGTCAGGAGGAGAAGGGGATTAGTGGCAGCCAGGAGGAGGCGGGGCTAAGTGGCAGCCAAGAGAAGCCTGGGACATGTCGCAGCCTGACTGAGTCTCAGGTCCCTCCCCTCTGCCTGCCATGTAAACGAGCCAGGAAGGCCACTCCGAGTCCCGTGCAGGATTCAGCGTACAGGCTGATCCAGGAGGCTTCGGCGTCCCTCCGAGCCTTCCCCAGTCCTGAAGAGGCCTTTGCCTGCATGGCTGCCACAAAATTGCAGGGCATGCAGGAGGGTCAACGCAAGATCTCTGAGGACCTGATTTATAAAGTCCTTCGTAAGGGGGAGAGTGGGGAACTGACACACAAGACGGATGTCATTGAGAGGGACGATCCTCCTCCTCCTCCTGCTGCCACAACTCCACCACCACAGCCAAAGCCTGTAAGGAAGCGTGGAAGGAAGACCTGAGAGTAATGACCCTGGGTTCAGTCTGGTCTGACAGAAGATGCAGTCTCTCGTATGACCACAGCCTGGGGACACAGATGTCATCTGCTGCTTTCCGGATCTCTGGGACTTCTGGACCAGACTGGCCTCCCTTATGATATGGACTCCTCAGGCCACCAATTTTGCTTTTAAATAGTTGATGTCTGCCCCAGGGGTCCAAGGCTTCGCCCACTTCTGCAGTTTCTCCAGGGTTGCCTCCCTCTTTGTTTAGTTGTGAGCCCTTAATAAAAATTTTTTGGGTAAATTCTACTCTCCTGTGTGTGTTTTCATCCAAAAAGGACAGTTTGTTGGTGACGATTCAGGTACATTTCTAAAGTACAATGTGAAGTTAACAAGGGACAACAACACCAAACAATCTCCTACAGATTAAATAGAACAACATATTAGTGGTGTTATGGGAACTTGTCACCAAAAACACACACAAACATTTTTGGGAATACAAATCAAAATCACCAAAAAAAATAAAAATAAAAAAGAGAAACACAAAAAAAGAATCTACATTAAAGTAAAAAAAAATAAATAAATTTTGTTGTCAGATGTGAGAAATCAAAATATATTGAGGGAATCCCGATAAATAGTAACGAAATAAGTTTGTGAGAAGTGTGTGTGAATATGAGCAGCAAAACTACTTAATTCTTGTCACATTATAAAGAAGAAGAGAGTGCGCTGTATTAAACCATTTTGAACATTGCAGCGTGGCGAAAGTGCTGTATCCATTCCGAACGCTACGTTTACCAGAACGAGCTGTCCCGTGTCGGAATTTCTTCTGAGCATGCGTGGCACTTTGTGCGTCGGAACAGGCCACACACGGTCGGAATTGACGCGATCGGATTTTGTTGTCGGAAAATTTTATCTCCTGCTGTCCAACTTTGTGTGTCGGAAAATCCGATGGAAAATGTCCGATGGCGCCCACACACAGTCGGAATTTCCGACAACACGCTCCGATCGGACATTGTCCATCGGAAAATCCGACCGTGTGTACGGGGCATAAGTCTTAATTGATGTGTGTTGGCCTGCCCAATGCTGGTTGTTATTCTTTATGAGCCAATGTAAGGTATACTCATGCATTTCTAACATTATCAAGACACAGGCCAGAATCTTTGACATAAGCAACACTTTTAGAATCACTTCCTTTTCACAAAGCCTTATCTTGATTTACTGGACCGACTCCTAACAGGAGTTAGAAATTTGTGATGAAGTGTGAATAAGCAATATGAGAGTACAGATGATTGTCAGCAAAACAAACTGCAAACTCAGCTTTTTTGGTTTTACACGTAGGGGTATATTTATCAGGCAGTGAATGTGACATTCACTAAACATTTACTGCAGGTGAATTAATCATTGACAATTTAAACGTATGTACCAGAAAGATTTGCCTGCAGTGAATGTTTGGCGAAAGTCACATTCCCTTCTTTATGAATATACCCTATAAAGTCCACAGTGCTTTCTTCTTGTCTGTTTAAGCATTTTTCTATTTACCTAGGAAGCATTGCTGTGACTTTATAAATGACATGCCTATTATACTCATTTACAGACCGGAAATAGATTTTGCATAAATAAAAGCTTTATAAGAAACCCTTAATGTAAGTTAGAATGTTTTTGATACTTTATTCAGTTCTTACATTCTGCAATTCAAATGATGTACTTCTAGAAGTTGTTGTGACCTTGGTGGTCAGCTTCAGCTTTTGAAGTGATGGCAAATTATACACAAGGATATATAATTGCTGGTATAATTTGTAGCTCTAACTTGTGTTGTGTTTCTCCACACTGTTTGCTTTCCACTTTAGAGGAAATGGTCCAATGTTCTTTTAATTATGAGTGAAATGATTGATCAGTTGATAAAGTCTTCCAGATTTTTATATGCAAAGCACACTCCTCTGGTATATGATATGTGCTGGAGAGAAGATCTATTTGTCAGTTTGAGATAACATGAGTGCTAACACTTGAATTTTTGCATAGAGAAAACACATTTCTATGTTCATAGTTGTAAGTTTTGTGATTAAGCCCAGCCAGTCATAAGATCTACACAGCTCTGCAAGATAGAACAGGCAAGATAGGTACCTAAAACTTCTCTATTGCAGATAAGCAACAGAACTGGGTCACCTCCTTGCCCAAAATTTCTCTATTACAGTTAAAGTGGTGTTCCGGACGAAATTATACTTTTTAAATAAAAATATCCCTATAATACACAAGCTTAATGTATTCTAGTAAAGTTAGTCTGTAAACTAAGGTCTGTTTTGTTAGTTTATAGCAATCATTTTTTTATTTTATAAACTTACAGCAGGCCGTGGCCATCTTAAGTGTGGGCATCTGAAGCCAGACTGTATTTCTTCCTAGATCTCATCCTTGCAGATCTCGCACATGCTCAGTGCAGCACAAGCAGTGTAATAGGTTTCAGGTCAGGTTTCCATAGCAACGGCAGTTTCAGAGGAAGTTGCCGCCCCTTCCCAGAAGGCATTACAAACAGGAAATGATGCGATGGGCCACGGCCAGGGAGAGGGAAGTGAAAAATGAATACAGCAGATGTACAGTAGGTGCTGAGAATTTTTTTTTTAAATATCCAATTCGTTTACAGAGACACAGTTTAGTGAGGGATGCTGAAGAGTTGTAAAAGTGGGTGGAACTCCACTTTAAGCAACATAACATGGTCATCCTCTTGCCCCTAGTCTGTGATTACATTTTAAGGAGCAGATAAGCTGAAATGCTCAGTCCTCTTCTTTTTTCTTCTGTCATTGTGTTTCTTGTCAGAACATGTGCATGCAGCAGAGCCTAATTGGCCCAAAGTGCGCCCTTCCTTCTCCCAGCCTGAGAGCGTCACTGTACACAGGATTACAAGGCTGACATTAAGACAAATTTAGGGACTTTGAATATTTACATTTTTTTTTTTATTATTTAAAGTGGTTCTAAAGGCATTTGCATTCTCATTCCCTGCATTAAAGCAAAAAATGTCTTACTACCTGACTCTTCTCTCAAACCAGCACTGTGTCTGGGCAGCAACATTGCTCTCTCTTCCTCTTCTCACAGGATACAGAGGAGGCAGTGGGAGCCACAGGCTCCTTTTGCTGTCACTCCAATCCTATGAGGTGGGAGCAAGGAGGTGGGGCCCATATGAGCGTCCGCCCCCCCACTGCTAGACATGTGCGATTAGTTTCATACGAATCGAAAATTCGTACGAATTTCCGTAAATTCGTACATTCGGGAGGATACGAAACATGAATTGCTATGCTTCCGAATTTTGTACGAAATACGAAATTTCGTTTATGAATTTTGGATCCAAATTCATAACGAACATTCGTAATTGTTACGAAAAGTTAATGAACCTAAAAGTTAAAAACCCAGGAAGTCAGCACAGCACAGGGATGGTGGGAGCCCCTCATAATGATAAATTCATCATAACGAATATTCGTAATCCTTACGAAAAGTTAACGAACCTAAAAGTTAAAAACCCAGGAAGTCAGCACAGCACAGGGATGGTGGGAGCCCCTCATAATGATAAATTCATCATAACGAGCATTTGTAATTGTTACGAAAAGTTAACGAACTTAAAGAAAATTCGTATTTCGTACGATATTTCGGACACGAATTACGAAATACGAATTAATTCTAATACGATATGGAACGAAACGAAACACATTTATTGACGGCGCACATGTCTACCCACTGCACACAGCTTGCTATAGGGCTACTCAGAGAAGAAAAATAGCACCAGCAGAGGACAACAGAAGAGGAGGTAAGGGCCTCTCTGTGTGAAACCATTGCATAGAGCAGGAAAGTATAAACCTGTTTATTATTTTAAGAAAAAAACAACAAAGCCTTTACAACCTCTTTAATGCATTATTTGTAACTAGAAATTGTATTTACATTTTCCAGTGATACAATTGCAAACTTACTTTCCATGGATAAAATGTAAGTACACTATATGGAAAGTTTCAGAATATAAACTGGTTTAAACCGTTCAAACAGTGCTAGACATACAGCTACAAATATGTTGAGTCTTAAGAGAAGGAGTGTCGCCTATAATGTTATAGGAAAACACAATATAAGGGGGTATACAGGAAGGTAGTCATGCTGGGTGCGAAGACTACAGTATATAGTTAAGCTAAAAGGTTGTCAATTCAAGTTGGAGATAAGCATTTAGGATGTGTGAGCCAAGAATTCCAATTTCTATAGAATGTGGGAATTTGAAGGTGAGCCTTGGCATACATATGTTCCATCAGACAATGGTTATTTAGGTTAGAAATCACTTCCACAATAGAGGGATACAGGGATTTCCATCTTCTGGCAATAAAGACATGGGACACAATGGTGTGAATGGTATGTGGCCAGGAGTCTATGTCTAAACCCAATAGGACCAACTGTGGAGAGAGTGGAACAGGAACTGAAAAAAAAGAGAAAAGAAATTTAGTGAGGACAGACCAGAAAGGAGCAAGCTCAGGGCAAGTCCACCAAATATGTAGAGAAGTTCCAGGGTGTCCACAGTTCCTCCAACAGGCATTTCTTTAATGAGTTTTAAAAACATTAATTTTTTTTTAAGATTTAGAAAGTAACACTTTAAGCAAGCATTAGGTCCCTTTCACACGGGCGGATAGAATTCAGCTTTTAGATGCTGATAGATGAAGTTATCTACCATAGCTACACTCAGACAATGGATTGCTATGGCCCTATTCACACAATGCATTTCATTATATGCGGTTTTGTGCAGTTAGAAAAAATAAATGTGACTGCGTCCAGGACCGATGTAGTGTAGATATCTGTACATACAAACGAGTAATGCACTGTTTCACCTGCGGATAGCAGCGCAACAAAAGAGATAAAAAAACTGAAAGCACATCAGAATCAGGGATACCTGGGAATGACACAGGAAGTTGAGGGGAGGGTACTTAGAGAGAGGAGCGATGGTGGCTTGTGATATCTCTCATGAGGCTATAATAGCCTTGGTGCATGACCGATCAGAGATATGGGACCCTGAATGTCCAGGATACTCGGACAGAGTCATGAAGAGGTTGAAATGGGAGGAAATGTACCGATTCCTGACTCCAAACTGGGAAAATATGTCTGCAAGTGAACAGGAGAACCGAGGTTAGTGCATCGATTGATGTGTGGGGATAGCAAGGATTCACATACATCGGAGCAGTTTCTAATAGCAACCATACCTGAAAAATAACAAATGCAGTTTCCTTGGGTAATTGTTTTGCTATGGTCAATAAGTGCTCCATCCATTACGTTTGTCATATGATTATTTTTTTCCAATGGAATATACTGCAGGAAAGGAGATTTCTACAAGATGGAGGTCCCTACAAGAAAGAACTCAATGAAGAGAGGTCTGCAGATAGAAGTGGAGCACATTCAACACGTTGTAGGCCTAACCCCCATGCAGAGGCTTTGTCTTTTTTGAGGGGCACCACTGAGATGCGACTGTAAGTAGATGTGGGGTTTTTATTTTGCACCCAAGAAGCTGCAGATATTGTCTAATCCTACCTTAATTTTGTCTTTGTCTCTGGATAATATTGCCCGCTACTATCGTCTGCAGCAATCATAATTTTAGCATAGTATTCCTACAGGGAACCTGACTGCTTTTTTTAACGTTCCATCAGCTATAGCTAGAGGGTAATCCTGTAGCGTACACTTGACAGGATTCTAATAAATAATGTAAACACTGAAACAACAATGTGTTTTTTTTAAACATTATCTATCCTCAAAGTGGTATAATTTTATTAATAATTACCTAGAACTGTCATCAGATGTCATCAGACAATGGAATCGAAGATACAAATGCAGAGCCAGTTTCTCCCCAAGAAAATCAACCACCCACTCTAGAACAAGCGGTGCTTTCACGCTAACACGGCTGCGGCCCCAGTGTGAAAGGGGTCTTATTGCTGACACCTTCAAAAATGACAGCTGGTGTTGGTGCAGTTATGTATTTGTAGAAAAGCATAATCTGTATTTTCATTCTATTTACAGCAAATATTGATAGAAGAGTCTAGTCTAGTTCCACTACCCGTCGAACATGCCGTACTCAGCAAGAGACCCCTTTTGAAGAATATTTTGATCACTTACTTGACAAAATTAAAAACCATGCCCAAATCTCTGCCTCAAAAGATGATGGTGAATTCCTCAATATCTCAGACCCTGATGTGATGTTTTGCAGAATGTTACTGTCTGTAATCAGGGAGGTCCCTCTTGATAAGCATACTGAATTTAAGGGTGATATACAGTATCTCACAAAAGTGAGTACACCCCTCACATTTTTGTAAATATATTATGATATCTTTTCATGTGACAATACTAAAGAAATATCACTTTGTAGCACAAATATCACAATGTAGTGTAGTGAGTGTAATGTCAAGTAGTGAGTGTACAGGTTGTATAACAGTGTAAATTTGTTGTCCCCTCAAAATAACTCAACACACAGCCATTCATGTCTAAAACTCTCTCAACAAAAGTGAGTATACCCCTAAGTGAAAAAAGGCCAAATTGGGCCAAATGTTTCAATATTTTGTGTGGCCAACATTATTTTCCAGCACTGCCTCAACCAATCATGCTCGGCTTCAGTATGTCACAGTACATGTTGGCATTTATGGTTCCCTCAATGATCTGTAGCTCCCCAGTGCCGGCAGCACTCATGCAGCCCCAGACCATGACACTTCCACCACCATGCTTGACTGAAGGCAAGACACACTTGTCTTTGTACCCCTCACCTGGTTGCCGCCACACAAACTTGACACCATCTGAACCAAATAAGTTTATCTTGGTCTCATCAGACCACAGAACATGGTTCCAGTAATCCATATCCTTAGTCTGCTTGTCATCAGCAAACTGTTTGTGGGATTTCTTGTGCATCATCTTTAGAAGAGGCTTCCTTCTGGGACAACAGCCATGCAGACCAATTTGATCCAGTGTGCGGTATATGGTCTAACACTGACAGGCTGACCCCCCACCCCTTCAACCTCTGCAGCAATGCTGGCAGCTCTCATACATCTATTTCCCAAAGATAACCTCTGCATATGACACTGAGCACGTGCACTCAACTTCTTTGGTTGACCATGGCGAGGCCTGTTCTGAGTGGAACCTGTCCTGTTAAACTGCTGTACGGTCTTAACCACAGTGTTGCAGCTCAGTTTCAGGGTCCTGACAATCTTCTTATAGCCTAGGCCATGTTTATGTAGAGCAACAATTCTTTTTTTCAGATCCTCAGAGAGTTCTTTGCAATGAGGTGCCATTTTGAACTTCCAGTGACCAGTATGAGCTGAGTGAGAGCGATAACACCAAATTTAACACACCAGCTCCCCATTCACACCCGAGACCTTATAACACTAATGAGTCACATGACACCAGGGAACGAAAATGGCTAATTGCCCCAATTTGGAAATTTTCACTTAGGGGTGTACTCACTTTTGTTGCCAGCAGTTTAGACATTAATGGCTGTGTGTTATTTTGATGTGACAGCAAATTCTCACTGTTATACAAGCTGTACACTCACTACTTTACATTGTAGCAAAGTGTCATTTCTTCAGTGTTACCACATGAAAAGATATAATAAAATATTTACAAAAATGTGAGTGGTGTTCACAGTTTTGTGAGATACTGTATATGCATTTATTATGTACATAGTTTCTGCTTGCAAAGAGCAATGCCCATTTCCTAGATTTCAGCCCTGGGGTTTGGGTTTTAATACATCTAGTGGCTGTTTTACAAAATCACTGCCCGGTCATCATTACCATGACACTACTTCTGCCATGAGCCCTTACTCAGGACCCCTACCAATGTACACCCATTTCCCATCTCATAAGGGTTTTCAAAGGATGCATGCACAGCCAAACCCATGTCGTCCACCCTCCTCTTTATTTTCCCAATCTGAATCACCCATAGTCGGCAGTGAACCAAGCCATTCTTCCCTGCATTCCCCTTACCCAGTTTATGAAAACCTGTAGTTTTGTCTAACTCTTCTAATTTGTTATTTATATGCCTGTTTTATATTTATATTGCAGTTTAATCTGACTAATACCTTTTCTGTAATCAGGTATATCCAACTCCCTGCTGATTGTTATGTATGCTATCCCCACTAAAAAACGATTTTCATCATGGCATGGTCAAACTGCTTCAATTATACCATTTCAACCCCCCCCCCCCCCCTCCCGTGTCCTAAGCTCCTACTGTCTTGTCTGCAGAAAGCCTGCAAAACCAGAATGTGTCCAGGTAAGATGAATGACAGTATACTTTTCACAAATCCTGTTAAATCTAGCCAAGCTAATTCTTGATTGTTTTGGAAATAAAGTAGGAGAGATGAAGGAGAGGTTACCCACACAAAATCACAACACGCAACTTATGATACATCTTCAATGGGGGCATCTCTCAGCAGGATGTTGGACACACTTTGAAGTTTCAGAACCCAAGTGGTTTAAAAAAAATTATTTTAAGCAATATATTTGGCCACTGTAAGCTCAGTATGTACCATCCAGTACACATAGTACTACACAGTAGTTGGTAGTAAAGTTGTGAGGATCTCTGATAATTAGATACAATTCCAAGGTGGGTGGCTAATGTAACTACCTGCACCCCTGTAATTCAGAACAAGCCATGCATGCATACATTTTGTTGGTGCAATTATTGACAAATTCTCCAGTGCTGTTTACTGCACTCACAGTGACCACATGTATTATCAAAAATTGTTTTTGTTACATCACATGACAGAGGAATACTTGAAATGTTTGTGATTTATGCAAGGGATTTATTGTGACTCATGTTATCACACCTGCAATACTGAGCCAAAAATAGTGTTGTATACTTGAAACTAAAAAACTTTCTCAACATTCGAAAGGAATAAAAAAAAGTTTTTTTATACATGCAAGCATCAAGGTTTTGTATTTTAAAGACCTAAGGTCTTCTTTCTTTGGTTACCACATTTGTTACTTGTTTACATAAAGCAAGCATAAAAATAAATCGAATCTAATTGGACAAAGGTGTTCACTTTTTTTTATGTTATCAAAAAACGTAAAACTGGCATATTATCTGTAGAAATGTAACAAAAAAGTAATTATGTTTAAAATTATTAAATGGTACATCAGTGGTAATTACAAGTTTACAACATGGACAAACTAAAAAATCTTATAGATAAAGTTATTTTGCCACCTGTCCTTTATCAGAAAGAAAGTAGTCTGCAAAATGTTCACATACAGTATTTGGAGTGCAAGATTACTGTAATGAGTGCCAGTCAGATAACCTCGGGGTTCATTTGAGATCAGGTTTGCAGATTCACTGGACACATTCTCTTTATCCTTAAAAAGCTATGTAGAGCACAGCATTATAAAACTACATTGACTGCATGCTCAACATCCAGGTGCATTGATGTTAATAAAACACACCATTTTGATGTACAGATTTGAAAAGCACACTCCACCATTCGGCGTGCTCTACTTAGTCAATAATTAAAAATGTGTTTTCTGGAATCGGAACTATGCCTCATGTAGGGCCTGAGGAGATAGGTGGATAAAACAAATGCCTCATCTGCTAGAACTACTAAAGGCAGATCCGGCCCAGCAGCACCAGGCAGAGGCCTTGATTGTGGCACATCAAATTCCCCATATTGGAAACGCCGACTAACATCCACCACAATAAATTTCCTATTGGCATCACTGAGTCACAGCAGAACAATTGAAAAATATTTTTTGTAGTTGAAGAAGCGGGAACCAGATTTAGGCGGCTTGATGAGACGGACATGTTTACCATGTTTACCATTTAATGCAATTTGGGAAGTTAGTTTCCTCCCAAAACTCATCAGCTATTTCTTCCCACACACTGGATGTTGGTTCTGGCATTGCTGAGTTTTTGCAGTTTTTCCCACAGGACAAGACAAGTGTCTTGCACAATTATTGGCACAGTTGAGATTCCCATTAAAAATTGATGGTGAAGGGAGGTGAAACGTATCTGCAATACAAAATTGAGAAAAACTGAGAATGAAGAAAAATAATTACACATATTTTTAAGCATCTTAAAGTCACTAACAGCCATTCTTCCGCACAAATGCACAGAAAAAGAGTGGGCTGAAATTCACTATGGGTAGTCAAGGGACCACAAAAAACCATACATGCTATGGAAAAGAACCGCAGCTAAAGGCAACCGTATGTAAACAAAAGTAATCGCTGTTAATCGAAATGTACAACCGCAAGTGATCGCTGTGCTTGGAGTCTTGGGATTTCAAAATAACAACACATGCTTTTACCAGCGGCAGAACAGCTGCCTGTGTGAAAGAGGCCTTACAGTGTTAGAGCCTGTCCTAAACCATCTCACGCTCCCTTCTGCTGGACAGCTTAATTGAAAGGCAAACATAGACAAAATTATAAAAAGACATGTGAATGAAAAACAGTATCATTTTTAACAATAGAAAAGTGATCCTATACTTTGCCCACACAAGGGAAAATAACAGGTTTAGTAAAATGCTGACCACACACACTGCTTATACTTGCCTTCCCTTATTTCTTACTCCTCCCCACTTCAGTCTTGGTTTTCACAGGGTTTGGTTGTATGTCCCCTTAGTGCTGTATTTTGGTAGGAAGTGAATAAAAATCCAACTTTACCCCATATCAGAAGAACTAGACATTGATCTTCACTCATGGAATGTGTGTGTGTGTGTTAGAGAGGGGCATCATTAATGTAAAGCTGTTGCCTTATCCTGCATGGGTAAAGTACATAAGGTCTTATCTGCTTCCCATTGCAACTTGGGGTATAATTTAAGATTGGCAAAAAAAAAAAAAACTGTATCAGTCAAGTTGAGCAGTTATTGCTCATCCGAACCCCAGTTATACCGTAATCATCATGTACCTGCAAACATCCTAAATTATCTTGGCCCTACTATCCTTTTTTTTATCATGACTCGAATATACTCTGCTCATTAGGATGCATTTCTTATCATAATCCTAGTATACAGTGCTCTTCATGGCTCTAGTTATACCTTGCTCGTCATAACCCTAGATATTCCCTGCTCGTTGTTACCATAGGTAAACTTTCTTGTCGTGACCCTTTTATGCTTTGCTCACCATAACCCAATTATATCCTTTTATCATGACACTAGTATGTTTATCATTCTATTATTATCCTGAACCCAGGTACACCATGTTTATCAGGATTTTGCACAAATCCCAGTCACAGGTTCCTGTTTTCACCTCTTTGTATTCTGCTCATTATGTCTCATGCATGCCCTCTTCCTTATCACTGCCCTTAGTATGCTCTGTTAATCATTTTGATCATACATTTTTATATCTTGCTAAATAAAATAGACAACAACATTTTAAGAGGCATAATATATAGAACAGTGCATACTGTACATTTAACAATTAAAATTTTTTTTGAATAAGTGGAAGGCTATTATTCTTTTGGGTAATGCAAACTCCAGGCAAACTGCTAAATACACAGTTTACCTAACCCTATGTTTCGTGTTTTTATCTACCAAAGCATTTGTGCATCTTTACAGCCCATACTTTCATTTACACACATTTTCCACCATGCACAGCCATACAAGTGACAAATGTAGTTTCCTATTAAGCAAATTATTTTCAGAAATTCAGTTTCTTTGTCACCTCTTCACTTTGAGCCTTCTCATTAGTCCACACCCATATCACCCCTGTCTAGTGAGCAAGTAGTTGACCCAGAAAGTAGTAAAGCTGACTCAGTGGTAATGGTAAACTATCAAAATGACAGCAGGTGCTCTGGACAGATTAGTCAAAATTTCAAATATTTGGCTGTGACAAAGGGCAGTTTGTTCACAAAGGGCTGGAGAATGGTGCAATTAGGAGTGTCTGCAAGCAATAGAAAGCATGGTGGAGGTTCCTTGCAAGTTTGGGACTTCTGCAAATTCTGATTCTGCAAATGTAGTTGAAGATTTGGTCAGGATCAATGGTGTCCTCAGTGCTGAGAAATACAGGCAGATACCCATCATGTCCTACCATCATGGATGTAATTGACACCAAATTTATTCTGCAGCAGGACAACAACCCCAAACACACAGCCAATGTCATTAAGGACTATCTTCAGCTAAAGAAGAACAAAGAGTCCTGGGAGTGATGATTTGACCCCAACAGAGCCCTGATCTTAAAATCATTAAATCTGTCTGGAATTACATGAGGATACAGAAGGAATTGAGGCAGTAGATCCACAGAAAATCTTTGGTTAGTTCTCCAAGATGTTTTGAAAAACCTACCTGCCGAGTTCCTTCAAAAACTGTGTGCAAGTGTATCTAGAAAAATTTATGCTATTTTTGGGGCAATGGGTGGCCACAACAAATATTGATTTGGATTTATCTTCTGTTCATTTACTTTCCATTTTGTTAAATTATAAACATCAACTATTAACATTTTTATTTCTGAAAGCATTCTTAGTTTACAGCATTTTTTCACACCTGCCTAAAACCTTTGCACAGCACTGTATAAAGAGGAGCTTCAAAAATGCAGACTGAGCCTTATCATTTCAGTGTCCAATAACAGGGTAACAAGAAGAAATTGTGAAAGCTTTCTCAGGCAGGCGGTAGACAATCTGACACTAACTTACACTAGAACAGACTGACTGCCACTGCCATCACCAGTGACACTAATACAGTGATCATCGATAATACTATACACTGTCACTGTACTAATGACACTGGCTGGGAAGGGGTTAAAGAGGAAGTAAACCCCGGATTTTGTTTCTTTTTTTTTTTACATATTATCAATCAAAAATATATATAGATGCCTTCCATATTAAAACGTCATTAAAACGAGTTTGGGAAATACCCTTTTTTGCTTATATAAAATAGATCTTCTTCAGGGAATCGGCAGTGCAATCTTTACTCCTGATTTCTGCCTCTTGTGTGGACGTCTTTTCCGCCCTTCCTTTCTTTCTTTCCCTGTCTAAATCTCCCGCATGCGCGATCGCGCAATCGCCTAATCGCATGTGCTCATATGGATGTCTCTGTGATTCTTTGGTTCGCTCCCCTTGTGTGACGTCTTATACAGTCACAAGGGGAGAACCAGGAAGGTGTGGAGGAGGGCACACTATCGCGAGGCTTCCTCTGTGCCGTTCTCAGTGGAAGGAAATAACCTGATGCAGAGGCAAATGAAATGCAAAGCATGCCGTTAACGAAGCTACGAACTGCGCATGCATCAGTGATGTCATTAAAGATTGCAGGACGGATTATGAAGAGTCAGTAACAGTAAGTGAAATTTCACACGCAGCGATCAGCAGGCTTATCACTGTAGATTAGAAGGAGCTAAAGTGAAAGTATAGAGTTTACAACCACTTTAACATCTTGGGTAATCAAGAGGTTAAATGTGTGCCTAACAAGTGTTAATTTGTGTAATGTATGCTGCTTTTTATTAAATATTTCTTAGTTTCTTGTCCCTGCTTGACAAATTCCCGCTATGTACAATGGCAGCGGGTGCCAGTGGGGGGGAGGAAGAACATATGTGAGCACACTAAACTCGGAAACAGGCAGCAAGGTACCAGTACTTTGCTGTGCCTGTATGGGCCGCCCAACTGCAGTACATTGCGGGTGGGCAGTATGCAAATGGTTAAAATGCACCCTTTTATTTTTATTCCATTACTATGACCCACCACCCAAAAAAATTGCAAGATAAGTTCTCCTACTCCTGACAATCGCAGCAATACTACATATGCATTGTTCCTTGTACCTATAGTAGGGTCAAGAAACAATTCTCTCTGGACCACAGAACACCACCCTTACCTGATATGGAGATGGGGGGGAGTAGTGTGTAGTCCTGACACACTTCCTGTCCTATGATTATAATGCTGCTCCTCACCCTTGGACAAAGAGTGTGTTACTGGCAGGGTCACTAGGTTAAAATTAAAGAGGAACACCAGTCATTAAAAATATATATATATGAATCAGCAGCTACAAATATTGTAGCTGCAGACTTTTAAGAAACAGATACTCACCAGCCTGGGAGTCCTGCACTGTCTTCACCCTGGTCAGTTCTTCCCCGGTCTTCGAATCCCTAGCCCCACCATTTTGGCTGTGGGAGCCTGCTTTGACTTCCTGCTTTCTCTCAGCCAGCTTCCTAGTGCACATGCATCAGATTGGTCATGCAGCTGCCAAGAACATTTGACATATCCAAGGAGGTTGTCTACCAGGGGGGTGGATAGTAAAAACATATGTAAAGCTCGCCAAGCATTGCAGAAGAGGGTACCTGTCAAAAAAAATCTGGTTCTAAAAAGAAAAAAAACTTGTGGTTGGGGTAGAGGCAGATTACTCTCACTTTTAAGGAAAAAAGCTTTAAAAAATTAATTGAACACAGTCGAAGGACTGGTAAACTGCAATATATTATGTTTTTTCCTAGATTTAAGACTTCTTTTGACCCTATTATCTGCAATTTTATAAATATTATCTCCAAGCTCTTTCACTGCAAAATCAAATAGTTAAATTTGCATGTTTTAGATAACTTCTGTCATTTGCTGTTACTTCTAAAGTGCTGATGGAAAAATGTGGTTACATATATACCTAAATATTATCTAATCATAATATCTCAAGATTTTCAATTAAACTTAAGTCTTAGATCTTTCTAACGTTAAGTCTTTAATAAATCCTATCTTCTTTTGTGTAGTGGGGGGGGGGGGGGTAGTGCAACAATCTCAAGTTTCTCACGCATTAGCCATAACCCCTATTATCTTCCATTAGTTCCTTCCTCTGTGCTTTCCCAGCTCATCCAATCTCAAAGTCATTCTGAACCTTATCTTTTTTTTTTTTACTTGTGTTGGCTCATGGGGCAAAGAGGATGAATGGGAACAATATTTGGCATGAGAAAGATAAAATCCTTATGTGAAAACAAGGAAATGCATGTGGGAAACCGGTATCCTAATTGGATTTTAATTACATAAAAATGGTAATGACTTTTTTTCTCTTTTCCCTTGGAGGAAGACTTTGTAGGTTGTTTATAAGCATTTTAATGTTAATTGAATGAGTAGAACTAACAGGAGTCACAGGACATTATTGCCTTCTGTTAGACACAGAAGTCTTTTTGTATGTAAAATATCAACTCAATATAAAATAAAATGACAAAAAAAGTTTCATATATGCTAGGAGGCACTGGCAGGCAGGATTGTGGGAATTGTTCATGTGCCACCTAGGTTTCTCACATACACATGCTGAAGGGCTCCAGGATTTGTGGCTGAAATGAAGACAACAAGCATGTAGTGATCTAATACAAGAAATTATGTACCTCCATCCCTAATATAGTAATTTGACAAAAATGTGGCAAACGTCAATGGGATTTTTTAGAGGTGCATTAAAAAACAAACAAAATTCATAAAAAGTTTTTTTCTTTTAAATTTAAGCATGAACACAATATATATATCACAATAAATATCTACACAATATAAAAAAAAACAACAAGCTAAAACTAACAAGCCCTTAAAAAGAAGAACCAGCGAGTGGCGGTGTCCTTGAAGCTGTACATTTGACGCTAGTCCTTTACAGGTGTCATGGGAGAAAAATGTCTCAGAGTGAAAAACTTTGTGTTTAAAGTGTAACTGTGCAATCTGAACAGCTCACTTTTAAGTACAGAGTGCCACCTTAATGCTGATCGCATGACCCGCCTGGTCCTGTGCACTAGTGAGCGCGTTCACGGAAAGGTCCCAAATCGTGGGGAGGTTAAGCCTTCCTGCCCTGCCCACAGGCTGCTATTCAGATTCAGGAGGTGAGATAGTTCATGCACAAAATCAAGAAGTCTTTTCAAAATTACCTGGCTAAACCAACATAATTTGCCATGACATTGTGATAGAGCCTCACATAAAAGCAAAGTTAAAATCTTATCGGGTACCATTTCTGAAGAGGTAAAGAAAATGGTAAAGAAAATTGTAGCTCTTGGTGTTAGAGGAATGTAACAGTAAGTGATCAAATTCCATAGTGTTCAGTAGCTCTTCTTTCAGTACTAGTGCGCTGGGCGCTCCCTGTTGGCTGAGAAAACATATGCACCGATATGCTCACAAGACAGGGAGAGGATGACGAAGCTGCTCAAATTCAGCAAAGATCATGTATCATCAGCTTTTTAAAAACATAGAAAAGTGATTGAAGAAAATATCCATGAAGTCAGTTCCTTTTTTTTGTATACCTTTTTTGTCTAGTATAGACTTATGTTTGCCCCAAGCATGTTTAACCTCAGTTACTATTGACTGACTAACTATCTCTGTTCCAAACATCAACTATTCTTTCAATAAAAAAAATATTTTCCAATGTTAGTTTCGACCTTTCCTCTTGACCTTTCCTAGTTTGACATCATGCCCCTGTGTTCTTGATCTTAGCTCCAGGTTGAAAATGCTTCCCTCCTGAACCTTACTCATACCCTTGATGTATGTAATCCTTTTGGTGCCAGAGCCCTTTTTGTGTTTTTTTTGCAGACATGTTTAAAAAATAATTTTAGCCCTGAAGATTGCATAAAACCCCAAAAATGTTAAATTTTCTGAAAGCAGACACCCCAGAGAAGAAAATAGTAGTAGTTCCAATTGTGTTATGTTACATGATATTAGTGCAAAGTAAAAAAAATACACTAAAGCTGATTTTAGGGCATACAAACACAATAATCAAATATATAGTTTGGAAAAATATAAAAGATGAGGTTGTGCCGAGTAAATAACTACTCAACATGTCAAACTTTAAAACTGTGTGCCTGTGAAATGGCAACAAACTTCAGTACCCTATGTCTTCCATAGGCGATGCTTTAAAATCTCCTACAGGTCATCAGTTTAGCGTTACGCAGAATCTCTGGTACAAAAATGATTGCTCTCACTCCAAAGTACATGGCAAAATGTATCATTTTTGTGCAAAGGCACCCCCGATGCGTGCGTCTACATTTGTACGTGTGTGTGTGTGGGGTGGTAGGGCCTCAAAAAAATTTCTGAGGGATTTTATGTGCTTGGGTGTAACTAAATGTTTTTACAATTTTCAAATTTTTCTTATTTTACTTAACTTTTTTTTTTCACATAGAGGACAAAAGGTTTCCCATGTGATGATTTTTTGATGACAGTTTTTTTTTAATGAGACACCAGGGGTATAAAAGACCCCTGATGTCTTGCCTGCTCTCCAATGAATCTAGTGTAGTGCAGGGGGAACCTGGAAGTGACGTCACACACGTTGCTTCCGGGTCAGCAAGAAATTGCAACCTATGAGCTCCCTCTTTCCGTGTAAATTCAAATGATGATAAAGCCTTTATCAAGAGGCGGTGGTTCTAGGATTGTGTGCGTACTTCAGGAAGGGGTAGTGGGAGCAAGAACATCACAAAATGGGCCTGCTTTGGACATGGACACAGTTACAGGTACTAGACTTTGTATTCTAACTGCACAATTAATCCACACTGCCCATACTGTATGTACTGAGATTGGTTGTATATTTTTCCAAAGCTGTTTGTTGTTATAAGAAAAAAAGAAGCAGATGCCAAATTCACTATGACAATAATTCTGCTTGACACAGCACCATAAGATACTGCTGCATATTTAATAGTGGGTCAAAGAGCCGTGACATACTGCATCCCAGAGGAATAAGTCAGATAACACTTACAACACTCAAGTAAAGACAGTTTATTGGAAGCTCCTCAGTGAATGGTTGCTACTCATCACTGCACATCAGTGCTCTATGTACCATGCCATGAAACATGTTTATACACTGAAAAGTGTGACTGAGTGTGTCTGGAAAAAGACCTTGGAGATAAGGCAAAGATTAATGTGATAGAAAAATAATGTATTTCCAGTCTGATGTCACATTTATAGTGAATATAGTGAGTTACCTTTGTCCCTGCACTAAGGAGTGGATATAGAAAATGACTGTAACAAAATGCTCCATCAGACAAGAAAATGTGTGCCACAAGAGATTTTTATGAAGTGAAAGTACCAGTGTGCATGTAATATAATTCGATCACCCATAACATTATGACCACCCACTATACCCCGTTGAGGCATGGACTCAACTACACCTCTAAAGGTATAATGTGGTATTTGGCACCCAGCCATCAGTAACATATCCTTTACTGTATGTTTGGTAAGTTGAGACTTGGGGCCTCTATGGATTAGACTTGTTTTTCCAGCATATCCCACGGATGCTTAAATTAGATAGAGATTTGGAGGCCAAGTCAACACTTCAAACTTGTGTTCCTCAAACCATTCTTGAATTTTTCAGACCAGTTCACCTTCTTCCATTGCTTTTAAAGTTCTGTTCTGATGCTCACGTACCCATTGTAAGGGATTTTGGCTGTGGACACGGGTAAGCATGGACACCCATGTTGCAGCCCCATATTGAACAAAGTGTGATACACTGTGTGTTTTGACACCTTTCTATTGGAACCAGCATTTACTTTTTTAGCAATTTGAGCTACAGTATCTCCTCTATTGGACTACTCAAGTCAGCCTTGGCTCCCGCAAAAACACATGGAACATCCCCTACAATTCTATAAAACTTGCTACCAAATGCTGTATTAGGTTCATAGCCCTATTGCTGTAGGTAACTAAAACTGCGATTTTTGGTCAAGTAAGATCAGCAATTAACAAAATACTTTTTATTACTCAAGCCTGTCTAGTTAAAAACCTACTAAATGAGGAATAATACATTTTTCAGGTAAGGACTTGTAACTGATCTATATAGTCTTCTCTTGCGCATGTGAGCATATAAATTCCTGTTCTGTAAATACTGGCTTTTTTCCTTTCACCTGTGAATGGTAGTATACATAATTTCTGATTCATAAACTTTGGGCTACTTTCACCTATGAATGCTACCTGATACACTCCTGACCAGCAAACATTGACTTATGGGGGGGCGTGTCCGGACACTGAGCAAGGAAGACGTGCTTGTGTTGAGCTCTGCACAGCCAGCAAACAATCCACTGCCATCCTCCCTCTCTCTTACCCCGGAGAACTCCCAAAATCACAGCATACTCCCCAGAACACTCTCTACTACAATTACAGCTAAAAACTTTCCTCCATCTCAGACTCTACACGGCTGTGTACACCCTGGCCCGGCTCCCTGACTCCTGGGCTCGAGGCCCGCTGCCATCTTGAGGCCTGCCAGCTCCCACGCTCCTAAACAGCGACCATCCTACCTCAACCTTCCAGCAGGACACCTCCGGAGGATGTTGGATAGACCTGCAGTGGAGCTGTGATACCTGTGGATCTCCAGCCGTGAGCCCTGATATACCACGGCCTAACGTCCATCTACAGCCTGCGGCCTATTGATCCGGCCGCATCAACCTCCTTGAGACACAGTGAGTAGTGGAAACATCCACATCTACCATCCCACAGCCAAACACCCCTGACATCAACCACCCACTGCCCCATTAGCTGTGTTTCTCCAAGAACCCCTTTGGCCCAGACGAAGCCCAGACGGAGCGGAACTTACACAGCCGGCCGGCCCATAGGAAAGACCGCGGCTTTGGCCTACACACGGAGGCCGGCGGCCATCTTGGGACTCCAAAATACACCCAGCTGCTTCTGTCCCTCTGAGCTGTACTCAATCATCATAACCCATCTCTTTATACTTCCTCAACAATATCCACCACTGGGAATACTATGTCCTGTAACAGCTACCTAAAAAAATCACCCTTACAACTGTTAAATGTAAAACGCACGCGCAGCTTGCAAAAATGGAAGACGTCTGAGATTTAAGCTTTGGCCTCCGCCTACATATCCGAATCTCCCGCTCCACAACGCTATTATTTTCAAGACCCGGGAGATGCACTAACCTTTCAGGGAACCCCATAGTTATCTCTCAGTGTATGGGTAAAATCGGAGACCAACGCACCGTATACTCAAAACAAGCCTCGCAGGCCGCATTTCGGCAAACCCACTCAATGGAGAAATACCTACGGAGGCCTCACTCCCCGGCCTCAGGTGCCCCGGAGGCAGCTATGAACCAAACGGACAATTTCCCGTTAGTTGACCCCTCTCTGTTTATTGAAGACTCCTCACAGCGCCCACAACCACCTGTTTCCCCCGCAACACCACTACCCGTAACAGTAGATGTTTTAGATACTAAGTTACAGGCTCTGCTTCACAGCATCACCCATAACATCACCAAAGAAGTAAATAAGCTAGCCCACGAGCTTAGGGGTGAAATAGATCAACTTGGTGAATGTACGGATCATCTGGAAACTAAATTCGACGACATGGTTCAATATGTCCATGTCCTAGAAGAGGAAAATGCAGGCCTGAAAAACGCAATCTCGCAATTACAAACGCAGCAAGAAGACCTTGAAAATCGAGAACGCCGTCAGAACCTATGCATCCGTGGAGTCCCGGAATCCATACCAGATAAAGAAATTCAATCCTATCTCCTTGCTCTATTTGTCACGTTAGTACCTCATATTCCTGACATAGAATGGCGCCTGGATAGAGCACACAAATCACTGGCTCCTAAACCTCCTCAGGGTGCTAATCCCAGGGACATAATCCCTTGTTTCCACTTTTATGAGAGCAAGGAGGCCTTGACCATTGCTACTCGAAACAGATCAAGGGTCGAATTCAAAGGCGCAAAACTTCAAATTTTTAATGATCTATAGCCCATCACTTTGGCTAAACGCCGTGCTCTACGCCCAGTTACCTCCCATTTGCAACAATACCAAGTCCCTTATCGTTGGGGTTTCCCGTTCCGGTTATCAGTCATTAAAGACGGTTCACAATACTCCATGCGAGACTTACAAGAATGTGAAACTTTTATCAAAAACCTAGGTCTCCCTCCCATACCAGATGAAGACCTGCAGATACAAATCCCGCCTTCTTGACAGATGTCCACGCCTGGGAAAATCTGGATCCCGGTGCGCCAGAGGTCAAAGAAGACACCAGTTACACCTCAAAGAGCTGCTCCATTTAAAGGCCCTACTTGAAAACGTCCTGTGACATGTCCCTGTGGTCCCTCTTTACACATAGGTCCTACTTTTTTTTGACCTATGTGTTCTGAGACTCTGGGCTCAGAGTCAAACTTCCATATCTGAAGTGCCTTACATGTTTATTTGTTTGTTATAACCCAGCACATAACCCCCATGTTGGTGGTTCCCTGTTTTTCTTTTCCTTTTCAATGTTCGTATTGGGCGGAGGCCCACAAGTCTGATTTTGTAGGCTGACACACCCCCTGTTAACATGGTCTTGAATCGAGACCGTGATTTCCTGAGGCTCTCACGTGCCTTAAGCCTAATACCTAATTGGTATATGTTTTTTCTTCTTTTCTTTTTACTGGAGACCCTTTTTGGTCCTAACCTGGATCCCCTCTTTTTTTATCATTATTATTATTACTCTTCTTGTTTTCTTTTTCTATTCCCCAACCCCTTGTTTCGACTGATTTTTTCCTACACATGGGTTTTTTTTTCAGGCCCATGTTCAAAATACAGTTATGTTTCAAAAATTATACAATACTGTCATATGATCATTTATGATACATTTATTACTATGTTTTATACATCATGGTACACGTTTCTCCTCTACCCTCTAAATTTAATATATGCTTTACTCATATACCTGAGCCATGGCTGTAAGTATATTGTCATGTAATGTTAAAGGTCTAGGTTCCATCCGCAAACGCTGGCTGGCGTTGAAAGAGTTTAGGGCATCCAGAGCAGAAGTGATCATGGTTCAGGAGACACACTTCAAGGCGGAGGGATCTTTTAAATTTGCCTCCAAACATTTTCCTACCGCTTATATAGCATCAGATCCTTCTGGAAAGGCTGGAGTAGCCATATTACTGAAACGTAATTCTAATATCCGTGTCAAATCGACATACTTAGACCCTCAAGGCCGCTTTGTTCTCCTGAATTGTGACCATGAAAATGTTTCATTTACCCTTGCCAATGTGTATGCACCCAACACAGGACAGATTGGTTTTCTTGAAATGTTTTTTGAAAAATTGCAATCTTTTTCTCAACCATTCATGGTCATCGGGGGTGATTTCAATTTGTGCATGTCCCCGACTAAAGATAGACTTGCCCTTTTTACACACACCCCACCTCCCCAGGTCCAAAAGTTGGCTACATCCTTTAGAAAACTTATCAGAGCTCACAACCTCTTTGATACTTGGAGGGTAAAACATCCTACAGCCAAATAATTTACATTTTATTCACCCCCCCCACAAGCTATATACAAGATTAGACCACTTCTTTGTCTCAGCACCCTTATGCCCCGTACACACGGTCGGACATTGATCGGACATTCCGACAACAAAATCCTCGGATTTTTTCCTACGGATGTTGGCTCAAACTTGTTTTGCCTACACACGGTCGCACAAAGTTGTCGGAATTTCCGATCGCCAAGAACGCGGTGACGTCAAGCACGTACGACGAGACTAGAAAAGGCCGGTTCAGAACCAAGCGCAGCACCCTTTGGGCTCCTTTTGCTAATCTCGTGTTAGTAAAAGTTTGGTGAGAGACGATTCGCGCTTTTTCAGACTCGTGGCTTTCAGATCGTTTTCTGCCGTTCAGTTTGTGCTTGTGGGTTTGTATCTGCTCTTCAGTGCGTGCAAGCAAGTTCCGCGTGACTTTAGTCACTGTATTCTTGTTCGTTTGTTACTGGTTTTCAGGTCGCTCTTCACAGGCCTTGCTGTTCTTCAGTGCGTTCTGTTACTTCGTTCTGAGCAGCCGACCGTTTTATAGCCATGTTTCGTATGCGTACTCCTCGTAGAGTTCGTGCTGTGCGGGGGCTTGGTGTTGGGGTCCTGACCTTGACACAAGTCCAGTCCATGAACAGGGTGGGGAGGAGTTCATGGACCAAGAATTGGTTGCTTCAGCGTGACCAGTTCTGTCATATGCCTTTGCTCCGTGAGATCTGTGAGAATAATCCTGATGATTTCAGGAACTTTCTCCGGATGACGGACCCCGTGTTTCAATGTTTGTTGGCTTCGCTGACCCCCTATATCAGCAGGCAGGATACCTGCATGAGGCAAGCCATCACTCCGGAGCAGAGGTTGGTCGCTACCTTGCGGTATTTGGCCACAGGGAGAAGCCTGCAGGACCTCAAGTTCTCGACAGGCATCTCCCCCCAGGCTCTGGGGATCATTATCCCAGAGACCTGTTCTGCCATCATCCAGGTCCTACAGAAGGAGTATATGAAGGTAAGATTTTTATCCTTTAATATCACACTTTATTGTATTGAATGTTTGCTAATATATTGTATTTCTTTCCTCATTCCCTAATTACCATGATTGTAATATGCTGTGAATGTCCCCTTTGTCCTCATGCATGCTGGATTTTTATGTCAATATTATTTTATGTCCTTCATACATATTTGCCCTTCAATAACCTCTCCAGCATGGTGTCCCCTGCCCTATATTCACCTCATGTAGTCACTTAACAATGTATTTTATCAGCTCCATAGTAGTGCTTTACCCCAAACACCCCCTAAAATGTTTGGAAATGTTATTTTGGATTTAAATTCAGGCAGAGGGCCAGAGGCTTTTTTTTGTTGTGTCCCCAAATTTTTGGTAACCCTCCCTCCCCCAACTGGTAAGTCAGCTGATACCTATTCTCTATCCTCAATCATCTATCTGCTGACTTTGCCAAACCCATACACACTATACCCATCTCTTTACTGGTCAGATTTATGGATGAATTCCCCAAAGCATGTAGTGCAAGGGCCTGCCTGAATACTTTCCAATGGTACTGTTTAAAGTTCTTGTATCCTATTATGATCTTGATAGGTAATAGCAGAATGTCCAAATGTGCTCAAATGTGTACAATGTGTATTTATATCTTTGTATTATGACACTTCTTACCTGTCCAGTGGGCTGCCAATAGTGTAACTAAGGAGGGGCTGTTCCAAGTAATACCCTGTATTTAGGCATTCATCTCTCAATGAAGTGAAGAGGGTTACCTGTCCAAGAGTCCCCCCCCCCTATAATGTTAGAAATGGCCCATGAGAGGGGGGGAGGGGGAATATGATAGGTGTACCTTATACTTTGTTGTTGTTAAATTCCCCTTAATAAATGCTATCTGGAGGTTGACCCATAATGTTTGTGTCTAATCTGCTTGCCAGGTTTCTGTGAAAAAATAGTAATGTTTTTTTTTTTTCCTCAACAGTTTCCTTCCACGCCACAGGAATGGCAGACTGTGGCCTCCCACTTTGCCCAGCGGTGGGACTTTCCTAACTGCGGAGGGGCAATTGATGGGAAACACGTCCACATCGTCCCACCACCCAACTCGGGGTCGTACTATTATAACTACAAGGGGTTTAATAGTATAGTGATGTTGGCGGTGGTGTCGGCTAATTACGAGTTCTTGTATGTGGACGTGGGGAAGAATGGCCGGATGTCCGATGGTGGAGTTATCGCCCAGACGGAGTTCTACAGGCATCTCCAGAATGGCAGTTTGGACTTGCCACCTCCAGAGGACAATGTTGAAGGTCTCCCATTTGTGTTCGTTGCTGATGAAGCATTTGCGCTGGGGGACCACCTGATGCGGCCATTCCCGATGAGGACCCTCACCCCGGAACAGAGGGTTTTTAATTACCGGCTGGCCAGAGCCCGAAGAGTGGTGGAGAACACATTTGGAATCCTGGCCAGCCGGTTCCGACTATTTCTGACACCCATCCATATGGCGGAGTATAAACTGAACCATATTATACTGGCGTGCTGTGTTCTCCATAATTTTTTAAGAAAACATTCAGCCAACTATGCTGGCTCAGTTGGGCCTGAGGCCGGAATCCCAAATACTTCCACAATGACGGCACTTGAAAGCGGCCGTCCTGGCTTGCCCTCCCTGAATGCCCGTGATGTCCGGTTACGATACCTGGAGTTCTTTGCCGGTAGGGGGGCTATCAATATGCCAGACAATATGTGACACCTTTTTCAAATAAAAAACAACCTAAAGCAATTCTTGGTGGACATTTACGTGTTTGTTTTAGCTGACCCTGACAGAAATGTGTTGAGTGCAGAAAATGTCGTGATTGTGTAACCTTATAAAAAACAGTGTTGGCTGGTACTTCCTAAATGCAAAAACACATTTCACTTCAAGTGCACTTGCAACTGCACTGAACCTGCACTTGTAGTGCAAAGTGTATTTGCCCTTAGGAAATAACCCCCATTTGTGCATAAAACAACAATTACATCACCCCAAAAGTGTTGTAGTGTTGAGACAATAATCCACACATTCTTGAGTAAGGCACTTTTTTATACCTGCACAATCACATGTGCATTTACCAAAGGTTTTTAAAACAAACCAACATGTTTGTTGTATAAAATGTTTGCAGTAGCATTATGAATAATCAAAATATCCATTTCAGATAAAACAGGCCTGTGTAAAACCAACAAGAAAGCCAAAAAACTAGAACTTACAAAGTTCACATTAGGTAAAACCTGAAGGCTATATCAGACATCAGTATTTAGGAACTGGGTTTGATATAGCGTTCAGATGGGGGGAACTCACCCCTGGAAAAGCCAAATTTGGAAGATGCACACCAATTTACGAATGTCAACATGTGCTATCTGCCATCAGGGGGGATCAAGGGACGTGTTTTGGGGGAGCAAGCCCTTCCTCAATGCTACTTTATAATTGAGGAAGGGGTTGCCCCCTCAAAACGCGTCCATTGATCTCCCGTGATGGCAGATAGCACATGTTGGCACACTGTGTGCATCCTCCAAATTTGGCTTTTCAAAACATTGTAAAAATTGAAATTACAGAAAACCGGTCATTTTGTGGGGTTTAAATTCGCCCCAAAACATCAATGATGTTATTATTTTTTGTAATAACATCACGTATTTTTTGCTGGATGTTTTGCAATTGGAGATTACATCCCATGATCTCCCCAATCAGTATCTGGGCACTTTCTGATGTAAATCGTTCTCTCTCCCTCACATCACGATCACCTAAAAAGAGATAAAGAACAAAAAAAAAGGTCTCAAAAATCTGCCACCAGCCATCTCTTTTACCTGAGTCTGTGGTCGCAGACACTCACCTCTTGTGGTGCCAATCTCCACCACATCTTCTTCTTCCTCCTGCTCAGCATCTTGTGTTTGGGGTAGTTCCCCTTCTTCCAGAGGGGGGGGGTCTGTATTCTCCTGGGATGAGGAGTGTCCGAGTCTTTTCTCCCCTATGTAAAACAAAAATGGTATACTTGGCACACAGATATTTGATGGCAGAACTATAGAAATAGGAAACATTGCTTGGAAGTGGGGTACAATTGTCTATTTTAGCCGAGTTCAAAGATGTATATTTTTTATTGCCCTTTGTCAAGCTGCAATACTTTACCTGTTTGGTACAAGCTTCACACATGTAACCCCCCCTATAGTATACACTGGAGCACCTGTGTGCCCCCCCTAATAAAAATGGTGTTCTTGTGTCCCACACTAGTGCTCCAGTGTCCAGATGTGAAAACAGCTGCTCAGTGTCCTCTCCTTACACACAATCTAGTTTGCATTTCATTCTAGTAACAAACCCATCTACCTAAAAAAATATTTGGCATCCAAGTAGGCCCCAAAAAAATGTTGGAAAATGCATATGGCCTAAACAATGGTGTTCTAGAGGCCGAATGAAAAATGTTTGATACGAACGAATAATGGGCCCATGAACATTAAAGTTGACCTTTTTAAACGTTACAATTAATAAAAGCATATGGAGCAGAACGAACGGAATAAAGCCAGAAAGAATAGAAACACAGCACAACTACTTACTTTTTTGCAGCACTCTCCGGATCTTTCGGTACTGCTCCGGCTCTCTCAACTTCAGGTCCGACCACCGCTTCCTGAGCTGATCTTTAGACCTTCGTACCCCGAAATTCCGCTCGAGACTCCTGACCACTTTCGCCATGATCTTGGCCTTTCCGATGTTTGGGTTGGGGTAAGGCCCATATTTTCCATCATAGTCGGACTTCTTCATGATGTCGACCATCTCCAACATCTCCCCAAACGACATATTTGTGGCCTTATAACGTCTCCTTCTGGATCGGGACGTGCCTGGATCCGGGCTTTCCTCCTCCTCCTCGTTGCTACAATTAGCACGCACCTGGTGTGACTCCGCCATCATGCTCTTCCCCCACTGCGCCGAACGAAAAGGGGCGGGGAATAGAATAGAAAGAACGTCAGGGGCGGGCGGAGTTACACACATGCGCAGTGTCTATAAAGCGTAACACGCGTGCGTATTACGTACGATCTGTGAGCGGAGGAAGGAGCATTGGACGCGCCGATCGTAAGAACGAAGGTAAGAGAAAAACTTGGGCCTATACTGCTTCTAGATTGAGGACTATATTGTAACAAGATTAGGAGAGTTTGGTGTGACATTAGGCTTTGTCTTGTGTTGTGTCTTGCAGTGAACATGGATATCTTAATGAGAGATACTGACTTCATGTCACTATTCATTGATATGCTAAGGGAGCTGCCCTGTCTGTGGGAGATTACCCACCCCCATTTCAAAAACCAAGCAAAGAGGAAGGCAGCACTGGAGCAATTGTGTGACATTGTGAAGCAGGTGATCCCCACGGCAGACATCACTTATTTAAAGATCTTAATTGGTTGCCTGAGGAGCACATATCTGAGGGAGCGCAATAAAGTCCTGGATTCACAGAGATCCGGAGCAGCAGATGACATCTATGTCCCCAGGATGTTGTACTACGACAGGCTGCACTTTCTGGCAGGCCAGACTGAACCCAGGCCATCCCTCTCAAGTCTTCCTTCCACGCTTCCTTCCCCCCCCGGCTGAGGCTTCTGATGCCCAACCTGGGCCTTCCAGGCCATATGTGGAGGAGCCCAGATTGAGCCAGGTATAGCATTCCTCTAAATATTTCTGCTTGTCCAATCAATGATGTTAACTAGATGTTAGTTGGGAGTACTAATTTATGATTGTGATTGATGATGCAAAAACTAAAACCATGTCCCTTTTACACAGGGAAGTCTCAGCCAGGAGGTGGCTGATCTGCAGGTCCCTCCACCCACCCTGAAAACAGAAAGTGGCAGCAGGAGGAGTAGCCTAGAGGAGGCGGCTATCAGATTTTTTTGGAGGGCTACAGAGGTCCTGGGAGCACCCCACACCAGGCAGGAGAACCTTGCGGCATTCATTGCCTATAAAATGCAGAGGATGGAGGAGGGCCAACAAGCCATGTGTCAGGCCCTCATTTCAGAGGCTCTGGAGAAAGGTGTGAGGGGACAACTTACACCTCACACACAGCTTTGGGATGGTCCTCCTCCTCCTCCTCCCTCTCCTCCAGGTCCTCCCAGTCCTCCTCCAGGTCCTCCCAGTCCTCCTCCAGGTCCTCCCAGTCCTCCTCCTCCTCCAGGTCCTCCCAGTCCTCCTCCTCCTCCAGGTCCTCCCAGTCCTCCTCCTCCTCCAGGTCCTACTCCTCCTCCTGCCACATCTCCTACTGCACAGCCACAGCCGGGAAGGAAGTGTGAAAGGAAGACCAGAGAGTGATTGCCCTGGATCCAGTCTGGTCGGCCAAAAGATGCAGCCTCTTGTGGTACCACAGCCTGGGGACACTGATGTCATCTGCTGCTATCCGAGTCTCTGTGAATCCCGGACCAGACTGCCCTCCCTTATATATGGACTCCTCAGGCCACCAATTTTGAGGTTTAAGAATTGATGTCTGCCGTGGGGGTCCCAGGCTTCACTAATTTCTGCTGTTGATCCAGTGTTGCCTTCCTCTTTGTTTGGTTTTGAGCCCTTAATAAAGGATTTTTGTTTTTAATTATACTCTCCTATGTGTTTTACTTCAAAAATGATGGTTTGTTTGTGAGGATTCAGGGACATTTCTAATATACAATGTGAAATGAACAAGGGACACCAACAACAAAAATCTCATGGAGATTAAATAATAAAAGATATCAATGGTGTTGTGGTAACTTGCCACACAAAACACACACAAAAATATGCTGGAGTAAAAATAAAAATAACATTGCACAAAGATCAGCCTTGGAAAAAATCCAAAGATTTAAGAAAAAAAAAGGCTTAAAAACCAAAAAAAAAATATAAAAAAAATATAAAACTGTCAGATGTGACAACTAATAACAATATATTGAGGGAATCCCACTAAAAAAACACAAATCAAACTTTGTGAGAAGTGTGTGTGAATATGAGCAGCAAAACGACTTAATTCTTGTCACATTATAAAGAAGAAGAGAGTGCGCTGTATTAAACCATTTTTAACATTGCAGCGTGACGAAAGTGCTGTATCCATTGCGAACGCTAAGTTTACCAGAACGAGCTGTCCCGTGTCGGAATTTCTTCTGAGCATGCGTGGCACTTTGTGCGTCGGAACAGGCCACACACGGTCGGAATTGACGCGATCGGATTTTGTTGTCGGAAAATTTTATCTCCTGCTGTCCAACTTTGTGTGTCGGAAAATCCGATGGAAAATGTCCGATGGCGCCCACACACGGTCGGAATTTCCGACAACACGCTCCGATCGGACATTGTCCATCGGAAAATCCGACCGTGTGTACGGGGTATTACTATCATATGTAGTTCATTCAGAAATAAATACAATCACATGGTCGGACCATGCCCCCATAGTCCTTGACCTTCTCCTAACCAAACCTACATCTAGGTTATGCCATTGGTGTCTTAATGAGACCATTCTTAAAATACCTGATATTTATATTCATCTCCAGAAAAAACTGACAGAATTTTTTTAACTCAACGAAGGTTCGGTTTCTGGGGCGTCCACTCTATGGGAGGCTCATAAGGCCTTTTTCAGTGGAGAATGCATCTCCTCAAGCTCCCGTCTCAAAAAAGACCAAGCTCTCCAAGGGTCATCGCTTTTACATGATTTATCTAAAGCAGAGGAGTCACTTGTCAGCTTCCCTACGGTGGAACGCCTTAGATCAGTGGTATCACTACGTAACCGCATCAAATCTCTTGATATGAATACATTTGCTAAATCCTTGCTTTGGTCCAAGCAAAAGTTTTACGAATTTGCTAATAATAGGCCCCATAGAATGCTAGTCAATAAATTAAAGCCTAGACCCGCAGCCTCAATCCCTGATTTACTATTACAACCCAATGGTGAACCTACCTATTGCCCCCAACACATGTCCAAGGTCTTTGGTGATTATTACCAAAAACTCTATAACTGCTTAGCAACAGACCAAAATTTCAAATTCACTCAAGAAAAGTTTGATGACCTCATTAAAACTCTAATGCCCCGTACACACGGTCGGATTTTCCTATGGAAAATGTCCGATCGGAGCGTTTTGTCGGAAATTCCGACCGTGTGTGGGCTCCATCGGACATTTTCCATCGGATTTTCCGACACACAAAGTTGGAGAGCAGGAGATAAAATTTTCCGACAACAAAATCCGATCGTGTCAATTCCGACCATGTGTGGCCTGTTCCGACGCACAAAGTGCCACGCATGCTCAGAAGAAATTCCAAGACGGAACAGCTCGTTCTGGTAAACTTAGCATTCGCAATGGATACAGCACTTTCGTCACGCTGCAATGTTAAAAATGATTTAATACAGCGCACTCTCTTCTTCTTTATAATGTGACAAGAATTAAGTAGTTTTGCTGCTCATATTCACACACACTTCTCACAAAGTTTTATTTTTGTTTTTTTATTGGGATTCCCTGAATATATTGTTATTAGTTGTCACATCTGACATAATTTTTTTTTTATTTAATTTTTTTTGGGATTATAAGTCTTTTTTTTATTTAATAATAATACAAAAAAGATGCGGCGCTAAAAACAAATAAAGTGAATATGATACAATAATCAAAATATTAGTGCAAATTGAAAAATAACATATTCAATGTCCCAAAATTAATGGGATGGACAGATACCCTGTTTCCCTGAAAATAGGACCTAGCGTGATTGTCGGTGATGGCTGCAATATAAACCCTACCACCCAAATAAGCCCTACCCTGTTTCCCCGAAAATAAGCCCTACCCTGAAGATAAGACCTACAAGGTCTTTAACTAGGGCTTATTTGGAGGGTAGGGCTTATATTGCAGCTATCACCGACAATCATGCTAGGTCTTATTTTCGGGGAAACAGGGTAGATTCCAAAAGGCAAAACAAAGAAGAGTCCGTGATAATTCAAGAAAGAGTGCAAAAAGGGGCCATAGCAGAGATGAGGGTGCAGTAGAGAGAATCTTCCGTAGTTCCTCACACCCGAGGTGAAATATCAAATATGCTCACCAGATCCCGTTGACCGCCATTACAGCGGTCAAAGACAGCACAGGGAATTTCGGGGCTCCCCACAACCTCAGCTCAATAATACCGAAGGGCGACAGATGGTATCTCAGTAAAGGAATTTATCTGACAGGTGTTACACTTATGACAGGGATAGAAACCCTTCATAGTGTGGAAAAAGGAGATAGTCCTCGGGGGATCTAACATTTCTAGCGATACTGTGTCGCAAAGAGGGCGCACCCCTATATATCACTACAGGTTTATCTGGAATGACAGGTCCTAGAACCTTGTCATTCCTGAGTATATTCCAATGTTTTTGAAAAATTCTTTTAACAGAAAAATGTTGGTTGGAATAACCTGTAATCATATGTATTATTATTTATGGTGGGATTTGGAGACTAGATCTCGATACAGGCTGCTTAGTTTTCACTACACTGTATTTTTGGTTCACCTTAAGCGCAGCTTTTATTTTTGTTTTTGCTAGCACTTTTTTTTATTTAATGTTTGGATTTTTTCAAAGGCTGATCTTTGTTCAATGTTATTTTTATTTTTCCTCCAGAATATTTTTGTGTGTGTTTTGTGTGTCAAGTTACCCCAACACCATTGATATCTTTTATTATTTAATCTCCAGGAGATTGTTTGTTGTTGGTGTCCCTTGTTCATTTCACATTGTATATTTGAAATGTACCTGAATCCTCACAAAAAAACTGTCATTTTTGAAGTAAAACACATAGGAGAGTATAATTCAAAACAAAAATCCTTTATTAAGGGATCAGAACCAAACGAAGAGGAAGGCAACACTGGATCAACAGGAGAAATTAGCAAAGCCTGGGACCTCCACGGCAGACATCAATTCTTGAACATCAAAATTGGTGGCCTGAGGAGTCCATATGTAAGGGAGGGCAGTCTGGTCCGGGATTCTCAGAGATCTTGAAAGCAGCAGATGACATGTGTGTCCCCAGGCTGTGGTACCACAAGAGGCTGCATTTTTTGGCCGACCAGACTGGATCCAGGGTCTTCACGTTCTGGTCTTCCTTTCACGCTTCCTTCCCGGCTGTGGCTGTGCTGTTGGAGATGTGGCAGGAGGAGGAGTAGGACCTGGAGGAGGACTGGGAGGACCTGGAGGAGAGGGAGGATGAGGAGGAGGACCTGCAGGAGGAGGACCATCGCAAAGGTGTGTCTGAGCTGTCATTTGGCCCCTCATATCTTTGTTAAGAGCCTCCAATATGAGTGCCTCACACATGACTTGTTGTCCTTCCTCCATCCTCTGCATTTTATATGCAATGACGGCAGCAATGTCCTCCTCCACGGTCTGTCGTGCTCCCAGGACCTCTGTAGCCCTCCAAAAGAGTCCTCTGGTAGCCTCCTATAGGGCACTCCTCCTACTGCCACTTTCTCTTTTCAGGGGGGGTGGAGGGACCTGCAGATCAGCCAGGAGGCTCGGCCCGGCCACCTCCTGGCTGAGACTTCCCTGTGTATGAAAAAGGGACATGGTTTTAGTTTTTGCATCATCAATCACAATCATAAATTAGTACTCCCAACTAACATCTAGTTAACATCATTGATTGGGCAAGCAGAAATATTTAGAGGAATGCTATACCTGGCTCAATCTGGGCTCCTCCACATGCGGCCTGGAAGGCCCAGGTTGGGCGTCAGAAGCCTCAGCCGGGGGGGAAGGAAGCGTGGAAGGAAGACTGGAGAGTGCTGGCCTGGGTTCAGTCTGGCCTGCCAGAAAATGCAGCCTGTCGTAGTACAACATCCTGGGGACATAGATGTCATCTGCTGCTCCGGATCTCTATGAATCCAGGACCTTCTTGCGCTCCCTTAGATATGTGCTCCTCAGGCCACCAATTAATATCTTTAAATAGGTGATGTCTGCCGTGGGGATCACCTGCTTCACAATTTCACACAATTGCTCCAGTGCTGCCTTCCTCTTTGCTTGGTTCTTGAAATGGGGGTGTTTAATCTCCCACAGACAGGGCAGCTCCCTTAACATATCTAGGAATACTGACATGAAGTCATTATCTTTGAGTAGCATATCCATGTTCACTGCAAGACACAACACAAGACAAAGCCTAATGTCAGACAAAACTCTCCTAATCTTGTTACAATATAGGCTTCAATGTAGAAGCAGTATAGGCACAAATTTGTCTCTTACCTTCGTTCTTACGATCGGCGCGTCCAATGCTCCTTCCTCCGCTCACAGATCGTACGTAATACGCACGTGTGTTACGCTTTATACACACTGCGCATGCGTGTAACTCCGCCCGCCCCTGACGTTCTTTCTAGTCTATTCCCCACCCCTTTTCGTTCGGCGCAGTGGGGGAAGAGCACATGGCGGAGTCACAGCAGGTGCGTGCTAATTGCAGGAACGAGGAGGAGGAGGAGGAAAGCCCGGATCCGGACACGTCCCGATCCAGAAGGAGACGTTTTAAGGCCACAAATATGTCCCTTGGGGAGATGTTGGAGATGGTCGACATCATGAAGAAGTCCAACTATGATGGAAAGTATGGGCCTTACCCCAACCCCAATATCCGAAAGGCCAAGATCATGGCGAAAGTGATCAAAAGTCTGCAGAAGAATTTCGGGGTACGACGATTAAAAGATCAGCTCAGGAAGCGGTGGTAGGACCTGAAATTGAGAGAGCCAGAGCAGTACCGAAAGATCCGGAGAGTGCTGCAAAAAAGTAAGTAGTTGTGCTGTGTTCCTATTCTTTCTGTCTTTATTCCGTTCGTGCTGCTCCATATGCTTTTATTAATTGTAACGTTTAAAAGGGCAACTTTAATGTTCATGGGCCCATTATTCGTTCGTATCAAACATTTTTCTTTCGGCCTCTAAAACAACATTGTTTAGGCCATATGCATTTTCCCACATTTTTTTGGGGCCTACTTGGATGCCAAATATTTGTTTGTGTAGATGGGTTTGTTACTAGAATGAAATGCCAACTAGATTCTGTGTAAGGAGAGGACACTGAGCAGCTGTTTTCACATCTGGACACTGGAGCACTAGTGTGGGACACAAGAACACCATTTTTATTAGGGGGCCACACAGGTGCTCCAGTGTATACTATAGGGGGGGTACATCTGTGAAGCTTGTACCAAACAGGTAAAGTATTGCAGCTTGACAAAGGGCATTAAAAAAAAGACATCTTGGAACTCGGCTAAAATAGACAATTGTACCCCACTTCCAAGCAATGTTTTCTATTTCTAGTTCTGCCATCAAATATCTGTGTGCTAATTATACCATTTTTGTTTTACATAGGGGAGAAAAGACTCGGAGGACACCCCTCATCCGAGGAGACCACAGACCCCCCACCTCTGGAAGAAGGGGAACTAACACCAACCCAAGAAGAGCAGGAGGAAGAAGAAGATGTGGTGGAGATTGGCACAACAACAGGTGAGTGTCTGCGACCACAGGCTCAGGTAAAAGAGATGGATGGTGGCAGATTTTTGATACCTGTTTTTGTTTTGTTTCTCTCTTTTTAGGTGATCGTGAGGTTGTGGATCCAGAACGTTTCACATCAGAAAGTGCCCAGATCCTGATCGGGGAGATCATGGGGTGTAATGTAGAACTGCAAAACATACAGCAAAAAATCAATGATGTTATTAAAATAATAACATCATTGATGTTTTGGGGCGAATTTAAAACCCCACAAAATCACTTTTTGGATTGTGGTCCAATCTTTTAAAACTTTTTGCAATGTTTTGAAAAGCCAAATTTGGAGGATGCACACAGTGTGTCAACATATGCTATCTGCCATCACGGGAGATCAATGGACGCGTTTTGGGGGTACAACCCCTTCCTCAATTATAAAGTAGCATTGAGGAAGGGCTTGCTCCCCCAAAACACGTCCCTTGATCCCCCCCTGATGGCAGATAGCACATGTTGACATTCGTAAATTGGTGTGCATCTTCCAAATTTGGCTTTTCCAGGGGTGATTTCCCCCCATCTGAACGCTATATCAAACCCAGTTCCTAAATACTGATGTCTGATATAGCCTTCAGGTTTTACCTAATGTGAACTTTGTAAGTTCCAGTTTTTTGTCTTTCTTGTTGGTTTTACACAGGCCTGTTTTATCTGAAATGGACATTTCGATTTTTGATAATGCTACTGCAAAAATTGTTATACAACAAACATGTTGGTTTGTTTTAAAAACCTTTGGTAAATGCACATGTGATTGTGCAGGTATAAAAAAGTTGCTTACTCAAGAATGTGTGGATTATTGTCTCAACACTAAAATACAACACTTTTGGGGTGATGTAATTGCTGTTTTCAGCAAAAATGGGGGTTATTTCCTAAGGGCAAATCCTCTTTGCACTACAAGTGCAGTTTCAGTGCAGTTGCAAGTGCACTTGTAGTGAAATGTGTTTTTGCATTTAGGAAATAACAGCCAACAGTGCTTTGTATAAGGTTACACAATCACGACATTTTCTGGACTCAACACATTTCTGTCAGGGTCAGCTAAAACAAACACAAGCAGTAAATGTCCACCAAGAATTTCTTTTTTTTTATTATAAAAAGGCTTCACAGATTGTCTGGCATATTGATAGCCCCCTACCCGCAAAGAACTCCAGGTAGCGTAACCGGACATCACGGGCACTCAGGGAGGGCAAGCCAGGACGGCCACTTTCAAGCACCGTCAGTGTGGTTTGATGTAGGATTCCAGCCTCAGGCCCAACTGGGCCAGCATAGTTGGCCGAATGTTTCCTTAAAAAGTTATGGAGAACACAGCACGCCAGTATAATATGGTTCAGTTTATACTCCGCCATATGGATGGGTGTCAGAAATAGTCGGAACCGGCTGGCCAGGATTCCAAATGTGTTCTCCACCACTCTTCGGGCTCTGGCCAGCCGGTAATTAAAAACCCTCTGTTTCGGGGTGAGGGTCCTCATTGGGAATAGCCGCATCAGGTGGTCCCCCAGCGCAAACGCTTCATCAGCAATAAACACAAATGGGAGTCCTTCCACATTGTCCTCTGGAGCTGGCAAGTACAAGCTGCCATTCTGGAGACGCCTGTAGAACTCCGTCTGGGTGATGACTCCACCATCGGACATCCGGCCATTCTTCCCCACGTCCACATACAAGAAGTCGTAATTAGCCGACACCACCGCCAACATCACTATACTATTAAACCCCTTGTAATTATAATAGTAGGACCCCGAGTTGGGTGGTGGGACAATGTGGACGTGTTTCCCATCAATTGCCCCTCCGCAGTTAGGAAAGTCCCACCGCTCGGCAAAGTGGGAGGCCACAGTCTGCCATTCCTGTGGCGTTGAAGGAAACTGTTGAGAAAAAACAATAAACATTACTATTTTTACTCAGAAACATGGCAAGCAGATTATACACAAACATTATGGGGCAACCTCCAGATAGCATTTATTAAGGGGAATTTAACAACGCCAAAGTATAAGGTACACCTATCATATCCCCCCCCTCTCATGGGCCATTTCTAACATTATAGGGGGTGTGTGGAAATCTTGGACAGGTAACCCTCTTCACTTCATTGAGAGATGAATGCCTAAATAATGGGGATTACTTTGAACAGACCCTCCTTAGTTACACTATTGGCAACCCACTGGACAGGTAAGAAGTGTCATAATACAAAGATATAAATACACATTGTACACATTTGAGGACATTTGGACATTCTGCTATTACCTATCAAGATAATAGTAGGATACAAAAACTTTAAACAGTACCATTGGAAAATATACAGGCAGGCCCTTGCACTACATGCTTTGGGGAATTCATCCATACATCTGAGCACTAAAGAGGTGGGTATAGTGTGTATGGGTTTGGCAAAGTCAGCAGATAGATGATTGAGGATAGATAGAGAATTGGGATCAGCTGACTTAGCAGTTGGGGGAGGGAGGGTTACTAAAAATTATTTGGGGACACCACAAAAAAAAAACCTCTGGCACTCTGCCTGAATTTAAATAAAAAATAACATTTCCAAACATTTTAGGGGGTGTTTGGGGTAAAGCACTACTATGGAGCAGAAAAAATACATTGTTAAGTGACTACACAAGGTGAATATAGGGCAGGAGACACCATGCTGGGGAGGTTAGTGAAGGGCAAATACGTATGAAGGACCTAAAGTAATAATTACATAAAAATCCAGCATGCATGAGGACAAAGGGGACATTCACATCATATTACAATCATGGTAATTAGGGAATGAGGAAAGAAATACAATATATTATGAAACATTCAATACAATAAATTGTGATATTAAAGGATAAAAATCTTACTTTCCTATACTCCTTCTGTAGGACCTGTATGATGGCAGAACAGGTCTTTGGGATAATGATCCCCAGAGCCTGGGGGGAGATGCCTGTCGAGAACTTCAAGTCCTGCAGACTTCTCCCTGTGGCCAAATACCGCAGGGTAGCGACCAACCTCTGCTCCGGAGTGATGGCTTGCCTCATGCAGGTATCCTGCCTGCTGATATAGGAGGTCAGCGAAACCAACAAACATTGAAACATGGGGTCCGTCATCCGGAGAAAGTTCCTGAAATCATCAGGATTATTCTCACGGATCTCACGGAGCAAAGGCATATGAGAGAACTGGTCACGCTGAAGCAACCAATTCTTGGTCCATGAACTCCTCCCCACCCTGTTCATGGACTGGACTTGTGTCAAGGTCAGGACCCCAACACCAAGCCCCCGCACAGCACGAACTGTACGAGGAGTACGCATACGAAACATGGCTAGAAAACGTTCGGCTGCTCAGAACGAAGTAACAGAACGCACTGAAGAACAGCAAGGCCTGTGAAGAGCGAACTGAAAAACAGTAACGAACGAACAAGAATACAATGACTAAGTCACGCGGAACTTGCTTGCACGAACTGAAGAGCAGATACAAACCCACAAGCACAAACTGAACGGCAGAAAACGATCTGAAAGCCACGAGTCTGAAAAAGCGCGAATCGTCTCTCACCAAACTTTTACTAACACGAGATTAGCAAAAGGAGCCCAAAGGGTGCTGCGCTTGGTTCTGAACCGGCCTTTTCTAGTCTCGTCGTACGTGGTGTACGTGACCGCGTGGTTGGCGATCGGAAATTCCGACAACTTTGTGCGACCGTGTGTAGACAAAATAAGTTTGAGCCAACATCCGTCGGAAAAAATCCTAGGATTTTGTTGTCGGAATGTCCGAACAAAGTCCGACCGTGTGTACGCCCTATTAATCTCCCTACACTCTCCCCTGAGAAACGCTCAGAACTCAATGCTCCCATTTCTGCTGCAGAAATGACTGCGGTTATTAACTAACTTCCGACCCACAAGTCCCCAGGGCCCGATGGACTCCCTTACTCATACTTTAAAAGCTTCCTACCAGTTTTAATACCCCATATGATAAGTTTATTTACCTCTCTGATGTCAGGGAAAGTTCCGCACTCCCAATTTCTCCACGCCTTTATTACGGTTATTCCGAAACCGGATAAGGACTTATCACTACCAGACAATTATCGCCCCATCGCCCTCCTGAACTCTGATTATAAAATTTTCACAAAAATTTTAGCTAACAGACTGTCCCTACTTCTCCCCTCACTCATACATAAGGACCAGGTCGGTTTTGTTCCCACTAGACACGCAGGAGACAACACTAGAAGAACTATCGATCTTATTGACTTACTGACTAAAACTAAGAAACCTGCGATAGTCCTTACTTTAGATGCCCAGAAGGCATTTGATCGCCTAAACTGGTCTTTTATGTTCACCATTCTGGCTAGATATGGAATTTCAGGCCCCTTTATACACGCTTTAAAAGCGCTTTACTCCACGCCCACTTCCCAGGTACAGCTGTCTTCCCATGTCTCTCAGCTATTCTCCCTAAGTAACGGTACCCATCAGGGATGTCCTCTATCCCCTTTACTTTTCATTTTAGGTTTGGAACCTCTGGCCGAAGCTATTCGTTCCCACCCTGACATAGGGGGAGTGGCGTTGAGACATCAGGAATACAAGTTGTCCCTATTCGCTGATGATATTCTACTAACATTGACTCATCCCCATATATCACTCCCCTCTTTCCATGCAATCCTACATCAATTTGGCAGCATTTCAGGTTTTAAAATAAATCCGACCAAAACTGAAGCCCTTCCTATTAATCTTTCCACAGATATGCTCTCGACTTTACAGGAAAATTTCAAATATCGTTGGTGCTCCCATTCCTTGAAATATCTTGGGGTCTATCTGACTTCCTCATATTCCACTCTTTTTCAGGCCAATTTTCCTCCTATGTTTATAGAAATTAACAAATTATTAAAGTCATGGACAAATTTCCCCTTATCCCTTTTGGAAGGATAAACGTCCTCAAAATGTCGGTGCTCCCTAAGCTCCTCTATCTCTTTGAGACCCTTCCAGTCAAAGTTCCAATGTCCCAATTAAAGCTAATCCAACAAAATTTCCTAAACTTTATCTGGAATCATAAATCCCATAGGATAGCTAGCTCGGTACTTTTTGCATCCCGGGCCGGTGGAGGTTTGGGGGCACCCGACATAATCAAATATTATTACGCCTCCCATCTAAGAGCAATAACCTCCTGGACATCTAGATATGCCCCTAACAGATGGTCTGAGATAGAAATGGGTTATCACGGTACCCGCACACCCATGCTACATGTTATGGCCATCCTCGGATAAATTAATCTCTCAGTTACGTAAAATCAGCTTAAACCCGATGCTCTTTACCCTCTCAATATGGAAAAGCTGCTCCGGTAAATATAAGCTTTCATCCCCATGCTCTCCTTTAACAAATATTACCTTTAATCCAGAAATCCCTGATAGCCTCTCTTATGATGCCATGTTGCCATGGACGAAAGCCGGTATTTTCCAACTACGCCACCTGGTTAACCCAGTGACACGTAAACTCCTCACTTTTACTGACCTACAATCTAAATATAAAATCCCAAAAAACCTTTTCTACTCCATTCTACAAATCAAACATTTTCTCTCCACCAAAATACCAAAACTGACCCTAACTATCCCTACTGAATTTGAAATGGTGTGCTCCAGAGGCCCTCATGATTCTCATCTAATATCCACTATTTACAAAATTTTGCATGCTGCCTCTCCTATCACAGAACAGACTCACACATATATGCGCAAATGGTCCCACATTTTAAACAGACCTATCCTATTAAGTGAATGGAAGAATATCTGGGAAAGTGCATCTAAGACATCTAGATGTGTGGCTCAGAAAGAAACAACCTATAAAATACTGATGTTCTGGTATAGAACCCCGGAGTTTCTTTTAAGACAGAAACTGACTACATCTGGACAGTGCTGGAGATGTGGCTCCTCTCTGGGCACCCATTTCCATATATTTTGGGAATGTCCTTTGATAATGCCATACTGGTCACAGATCCATGCCCTATTGGAAAAAATCCCCTGTAACCCACCAACCTATACATCTCTTGCTAGGCTTGCCCCTCCCGAAGATGCCAAAAACCCTTAGGAAACTGATGGCTTTCATCTTACTAGCGGCTAAATGGGTTATACCCCAATGTTGGTTAGCCAACACCCCCCCTACTTTTGCACAATTTTTGTTAGTTATTACAGATATTCGCAGGATGGAACGTATCACAGCCATAATTGATGATTCCCTTCCCAGATTTGAGGCTATATGGGGACACTGGGACTCCTCTGAATACAACAGAGAATCCCCAGGTAGTCCAGAGTTAATGAGGTATAAAGACAGATTCCTCTATTGTATGAGTGAAGCAGAGCCAATGACCATGACATTGTTTTATTTCACTAACTGACCCTCTTATTTCTACCATGATGTGTATGTATTGTCTGAAAATCATTTCACACCTAATGTTATCTCTTCTTGATATATAATATGCTACAAAAAATGTTTTACCTCATTGAGAATATGCTGCTATCAATGACTTTTTTATGAGAATGAATATTCTGTTTCTGTATACTTGAATATACTTAATAAATAAACAATTAAAAAAAACAAACATTGACTTATACTTTTTTTTCTGTGAACACTTTTACTCATGTACTTCTGAGAATACTGGATCATATTTGTTTGGCCAGGTAACTCTGACTAAATCACTTATGAACACGCTCCTGTTTTTTTTAAACTGGGAAGTACACCCCTGACATATGAACACAGATAAATAAGCTGCGGATTTGTTAACATTGGGCCATATATTTTACTTCTATGAAGTTTTATGTGGCCCTGACCAGAGAAAGCCAGGAGGAACATCTCTGACCTAAAGACACAGTTCAAAATATTCCTTACCATTGAAGGTGTGTCTAGATAATCCCAACTTGTAAATACTGGGCTGCATTACCAATGCCATTGGACTTTGGATAAGGCACGGTTTATCTGAGGGCAGAGGGCTGTGTACCTTTGATCAGTGGATGCTGCACTGTACACTTCTATCTGAGAACACTGGTTGTTGTACTCTTCAGTAGGGATGAGCCGAACACCCCCCTGTTCGGTTCGCACCAGAACATGCGAACAGGAAAAAAGTTTGTTCGAACACGTGAACACCGTTAAAGTCTATGGGACACGAACATGAATAATCAAAACTGCTCATTTTAAAGGCTTATATGCAAGTTATTGTCATAAAAAGTGTTTGGGGACCTGGGTCCTGGCCCAGGGGACATGGATCAACGCAAAAAAAAGTTTTAAAAACTGCTGTTTTTTCAGGAGCAGTGATTTTAATAATGCTTAAAGTCAAACAATAAAAGTGTAAGATCCCTTTAAATTTCATAGCTGGGGGGTGTCTATAGTATGCCTGTAAAGGGACGCATGTTTCCCGTGTTTAGAACAGTCTGACAGCAAAATGACATTTCGAAGGAAGAAACCCATTTAAAACTACTCGCGGCTATTGCATTGCCGACAATACACATAGAAGTTCATTGATAAAAACGGCATGGGAATTCCCAAAATTCCAAATAACCAAAATTAAAAAAAAAAAAATGACGTGGGAGTCCCCCTAAATTCCACACCAGGCCCTTCAGGTCTGGTATGTTTTTAAGGGGAACCCCGGGCCAGAAAAAAAAACGGCGTGGGCCCCCCCAAAAATCCATACCAGACCCTTATCCGAGCACACAACCTGGCAGGCCGCAGGAAAAGAGGGGGGGCGAGAGTGCGGCCCCCCCTCCTGAACCGTACCAGGCCACATGCCCTCAACATTGGGAGGGTGCTTTGGGGTAGCCCCCCAAAACACCTTGTCCCCATGTTGATGAGGACAAGGGCCTCATCCCCACAACCCTGGCCGGTGGTTGTGGGGGTCTGCGGGCAGGGGGCTTATCGGAATCTGGAAGCCCCCTTTAACAAGGGGACCCCCAGATCCTGGCCCCCCCCTGTGTGAAATGGTAAGGGGGTACAAAAGTACTACTACTATTTCACTAAAAAACTGTCAAAAATGTTAAAAATGACAAGAGACAGTTTTTGACAATTCCTTTATTTAAATGCTTCTTCTTTCTTCTATCTTCCTTCATCTTCTTCTTCTGGTTCTTCTGGCTCTTCTGGTTCCTCCTCCGGCATTCTCGTCCAGCATCTCCTCCGCGGTGTCTTCTATCTTCTTCTCCTCGGGCCGCTCCACACCCATGGCATGGGGGAGGCTCCCGCTCTTCTCTTCATCTTCTCTTCTTCTTCTCTTCTTCTCTTCTTTATTTTCTTCTCTGGGCCGCTCCGCACCCATGCTGGCATGGAGGGAGGCTCCCGCTGTGTGACGGCGTCTCCTCCTCTGACGATTCTTAAATAACGGGGGCGGGGCCACCCGGTGACCCCGCCCCCCCTCTGACGCACGGTGACTTGACGGGACTTCCCTGTGACGTCACGGGGAATGCCACAGGGAAGTCCCATCATGTACCATTATTTAAGAACCGTCAGACGAGGAGACGCCGTCACACAGCGGGAGCCTCCCTCCATGCCAGCATGGATGCGGAGCAGCCCGGAGAAGAAAATGAAGAAGAGAAGAAGAGAAGAAGATGAAGAGAAGAGCGGGAGCCTCCCCCCATGCCATGGGTGCGGAGCGGCCCGAGGAGAAGATAGAAGACGCCGCGGATGAGATGCTGGACGAGAACGCCGGAGGAAGACCCAGAAGAACCAGAAGATGAAGGAAGATAGAAGAAAGAAGAAGCATTTAAATAAAGGAATTGTCAAAACTGTCTCTTGTCCCATTTCACACAGGGGGGGGCCGGGATCTGAGGGTCCCCTTGTTAAAGGGGGCTTCCAGATTCCGATAAGCCCCCCGCCCGCAGACCCCCACAACCACCGGCCAGGCTTGTGGGGATGAGGCCCTTGTCCTCATCAACATGGGGACAAGGTGTTTTGGGGGCTAACCCAAAGCACCCTCCCAATGTTGAGGGCATGTGGCCTGGTACGGTTCAGGAGGGGGGGCGCACTCTCGTCCCCCCTTTTTTCCTGCGGCCTGCCAGGTTGCATGCTCGGATAAGGGTCTGGTATGGATTTTTGGGGGGACCCCACGCCGTTTTCTTTTTTGGCACGAGGTTCCCCTTAAAATCCATACCAGACCTGAAGGGTCTGGTATGGAATTTAGGGGGACTCCCACGTCATTTTTTTTTAAAATTCTGGTTCGGATTTCCCCTGTGGGGAATTCCCATGCCGTTTTTATCAATGAACTTCTATGTGAATTGTCAGCAATGCAATAGCCGCGAGTAGTTTTAAATGGGTTTTTTCCTTCGAAATGTCATTTTGCTGTCAGACTGTTCTAAACACGGGAAGCATGCGCCCTTTACAGGCATACTATAGACACCCCCAGCTATGAAATTTAAAGGGATCTTACACTTTTATTGTTTGACTTTAAGCATTATTAAAATTACTGGTCCTGAAAAAACGTCCTTTTTTAAAACTTTTTTTTGCATTGATCCATGTCCCTTGGGGCAGGACCCAGGTCCCCAAACACTTTTTATGACAATAACTTGCATATAAGCCTTTAAAATTAACACTTTTGATTTCTCCCATAGACTTTTAAAGGGTGTTCTGCGGCATTCGAATTTGCCGCGAACACCCCAAATTGTTTGCTGTTCGGCGAACTTGCGAACAGCCAATGTTCGAGTCGAACATGAGTTTGACTCAAACTCGAAGCTCATCCCTACTCTTCAGTTGCTGAAAGCAGGCTTACACTATTTTTTATCTGTGAAAGCGAGCCATTATACTACGGACATTATCTATTTTACTGTAGGTTGATCTTTAAGTAGGTCAGTTTGGCCCCTTTAAACAGTTTAAAAGATCTAAAGGTATAGTAGAAGATGCTCGAACACAATGAGCGCAAAACCAATGAAAGGAGCAGGGGTAAATGCCCCCTAAAATAAGTACCAGCCCAGACACAATAAAAAAATACATGACACAGGAAGGAAGTCAGAATAGCCCAGTCTCTGTAAAACAATTGGGAGCTAAGAGTAAGCAAGTGGATGGAGCTAATAAAAATGGGCAGAATAGACAATCAATGTGTCCTAGCAGCTCAAACCACTCAAAAGAACAACATCAGAAATACAGTGACTTTGAACAGAGGAATATAGTAGATCAAAGAACAAAAGCCCAACTCCCAACTAAAACTGAAATATCGGATATGTTCGGAAAACTGGAACAGTCCCTAAAAAGAGACATGACAAATTCACATGGAGACCCTGAGCCAGATACTAAAACAGGTCGAAGACATGGAAGAAAAACTGTATATCCACTAGAACTATGCACTAGAATTAAATAAACTTAAGGAACAAATGAAAAAATTACAAATTGAGCAGAGGAATGTCTTGTACAGAATGAAAGATCAAGAGAATCGAAATAGAGGGAAAAATCTGAGAATTCAGGGTCTCCCAGAAATATTGCAGGAAGAGGACTTACAAAATTCAATGGATAAAGTGTTTTTCCCATTGCTTGGAAAAACAACAACCAAAACTTTAAAGATTGAAACAGGATTGGAAAACCCCCAAATATGGCTAGGAAAATGCCAAGAGACATAATTGTGAGATTTCATAATTATGAAGAACAGATCTGGAAGAAACTGAGAACATCACAACCCATAAAATATGAAGAGATAGTGCTTCAGATATTTGCAGATTAATCTCCAGAAACCTTGGCAAGAAGACTTCTAAAGGCTCTATTAGAGCAAATGAGAGCACACAATATACAGTATTCTTGGGGTTTTCGGGAGTGTCTGAGAACGGAAAGATGGTCGTTCAGTAAGATTAACATTTCCAGAAGAGTTGGAAGAATTTGGCAAGAAGCTTGATCGGCATATACCAAATATACCAGGCTGGTCAGAAATGCAGAAAGAAGAGGTAAGTGCAGAAGATCAACAATGGCAGTTAGTCCCTAAGAAGAAAATGCCAACAACGAGAAAATAGATAAAGATGAAGATAAGAGCAAAATTGACAGATAGGGGGAACAGGTATGAGGTAGGAAAGCGAGAAATAAATAAAGGATGGGATTCCAGGGGTAGAGCCGACTTCAGGTTATCTGCCCACACGAAGAAGAGGCATTTTACCAAGTTGGTGTACAAAGACAGAGCTCAACTTCAAGGGTAGAGAGTCAAAAGGCATGAAGAAATAGGATAGAACCTGCACTCGATCTGAAGGCTATAGCTGGGCCAAAACACCCAAAAAAAAGGGTGACAGGGGCAAGGTGGGATATGGGGGGGAGGGTTGGGGGGGAGGGAATGGGAGGGAGGGAGAGAGGGTGGAGGGAGGGAAAGGGAGCCCTTCAACAAATGCAGTGAGAAGATCCTCTGAAGTCTTTCAAATTCGGTTTGCTTTGCTCTGTGCCTTTCACCCCCCCCCCGATTTTAAAAATCTTATTAAAGAAAGGAGTTGCGAGAGGAGCTGCGAGAAGAAGGGGGAGGGAGAAGAGCAGATAGAGATATAAAATAGTGTCATTACATTTTTTAACTTATAATGTCTGGGGCCTGAATACACCTGGGAAGCGGCATAAAATCTTAAAAGAAGTTAAACAACATTCTGCGGGGATAATTTTCCTGCAGGAAACACATATCTCCCATGATTCTAAAATAAAACTATATTCAAAAGAATACCCAACCTGATACTATGGAGACTCAACCACAAAAAAAGCAAAGGGAGTAGCCATAGGTATAGCTAGAGATATACAATTTACCCTGAAGGAGAAAATGATGGATCCAGAGGACAGGCGGGGGTCCATCTATCTATCGTTTTTTTTTTTTTTTTAGTTCATTCACAAACTTTTCTTCTCAGCATTACATACTCACATATTGTGTGTAATATGTCCGCCTGTGTCAGATTTCGTCGGAAAGAATAACTTATATTATTCACTGCAGGCGGTTTCCATCTTCATTGTGGGCATTTGAAGCCCACAAGCATTTATTTCCTGGATGTGGTGAATGCTGTGCTCCCAGCATTCACTGCTCATTCCCGCACATGCTCAGTGGCATCCTGGGAAGCCCGAGACTAGCTCCCAGGAGTCTGGGAGAGGCTAGAAACACGCCTACTCCCACGGGAGGAGAACCAGGAAGTGCAAAGAAGAATAAAAAAATAAAAGGTAATTACGGCGATTTAAATTTTTTTAAACGGCATGTCAGCATCTAGGCAAGGAAGAGAATACATACAGATATTGTTCAAAATTTGGGTGGAACCCCGCTTTAAAAGGAAAATCACATACCATAGACTGTAAATTAGCAAATATATACTGTCCAAAAAAAACCCCAATAAGATATCTAGAAGAAATAAACGGACTTCAAAGAAGGCTATGTGATCATGGCAGGAGATTTAAATTTTAGTTTTAACCCGGATATAGACAGTACGTTGCATGTACGGGGGATAAAAAAGCGACAATTACATAGGATTTAAAAGAAACTACATTGGAGCCTCGGATTATGAGCATAGTCCGTTCCAGGAGTATGCTCGTAATCCAAAGTACTCGCATATAAAAGCGAGTTTTCCCATTGAAGTCGATGGAAATGAAAATAATTAGTTCTGCATTGACTTCAATGGGATGCAATACCGCATATGGTCAGAGGCGAGGGGTGCCGGAGAGCCTTGGAAATGGCTGAAAAGGCCCGAGGACACTTCGGCGGACCTCAGAAAGACTTCCTACCCGAGATTTGCCAAGGTCAGACATGCTGTACTTGGGCCTTTCCGTGCATTTCCGAACGTGATGTTCGGCTCTGCTCGGCTCCGCCGCCCCCCACCTCAGGCCAAAAGCGGTACTGCACACCACTTTAGCCTGAATCGTGCTAGTTTTGCAAGACAACACTCGCAAACCGAGTTACGACTATTAAAAATACAGTGCTTGTATTGCGAAACGCTCGTTAACCGCGTTACTCGCAATCCAAGGTTCCACTGTACATGAAAGTCAAATGATAGATATATGGAGGATACATCATCCGAAAACATTAGATTACACATATTTCTCCTCTGTGCATGGGATGTACTTCAGGATTGATTATATAATGGTAGAACATAGATTATTGGAATTAGTGGAAAAAACAAACATTAAGATAACAACAATATCAGATCATGCTCAAAAAATATGAATATATGGAGAATAAATGCAAGATAAGGAAGTGGAAGAGAGGATAAAAAAGAATTGGAACAATATTTTAAAATAAATGAAACTAAAGAGGTATCGGAGGCTACGGTATGGGAGACCCATAAGACCTATATAAGGGGCATACTGATAGCTATGATGGGAGCTAAAAAAAAAAAAGGAAATGACTAAGAAAATAGAAATTCCCCAAAAAGAAATGTATGAACTCGAACAAAAACATAAGCAAAAAGAAGATATAGAGGTCCAACACGCCCTGGTAATAAAGGAGCTAATGTAACAGGAGACCAGGCAAGTTTTTAATGGAATTGCCAAAGAAAGGTATCAATGGGGGAAAAATCAATAAACTTCATAGAGAAAATAAGAAACAAAGAGGGAGAGATAGCATTTTCAACTGCAAAAATAGCCAAAGCATTCCAAAAATACTATAGCCCACTATATTCTATAAACCAAATGAGAGTACAGAAAATAGAAATAAACAAACGTGAGATAAGGGACTACCTAAAAGAGGTCAGATTACCTAAAATAATGAAAGAAAAAGGGGTTAGAGAAGCCCATCTCAGATCAACATAGCATTAAAAGATCTACCAGCAAGGAAAAGCCCAGGCCCAGATGAGTTTTACGATCAAATACTTAAAAAATTTTAAAGCACAGTTAATAACAAAAATATGCTCGTACATGAATGGCTGGTAAAAAATTTTGAGATGAGAGGGGAAGCATTATTAGCATCCATTACCATCATACCTAAAGAAGGGAAAGACGCAACTTCATGTTCGAGTTACAGACCAATAGCATTATTGACTGCAGATACTAAGTTATTTGCTAAAATATTGACAACAAGGATGAAAGATCTAATGAGATTGGATTCACCCTGACAAGGTTGGATTTGTTCCAGGAAGAGAGGGGAGAGACAATGGAGTTAGAATGCACCTCTTGCTAAATAAAATGTGTAGAAGTGGGTCCCCAGCTCTTCTCCTGTCAATAGATGCTGAAAAATCTTTTGACAGGGTACACTGGGGATTCATGATGAGTACACTAGAGGCATTAGAAATTGGCCTGAGGATGATAAATTGGATTAAAACATTATATAATCATCCAACGACGACAGTAAAGATAAATAGAATGCTGCCACCATCACTTGAAATACTTAATGGAATATTAAATAGGCTGCCCTCTCTCCCCCCTTTTGTTTTTGTGCTCTCTCTGGAGCCCTTATTAACAACGATACACAATTGTATAGATATAAAAGATATTAGGATTGGAAATGAGGAGCAAAAAATAGTGGCATACACTGACAATGTGTTATTCTACATCCCCAGTCCTAAGATAATGTTACCAAATTTAATGAAATTACTGAAAAACTATGGAGAAATTTCAAACTTAAAAATGAATTTGGCAAAATCAGAGATGTTGAATATAAATGGAAGTAAACAAGAAGAACAGGAATTAAAACAAGAATTGCCATTTACATGGAAGACAACATAATTGAAATACCTAGGAATAAAACTGACACCATCTTTAGGGAAACTCTATCAAACAAACTATATACCACTCCTTAAGGAAATAAAAACAGTTATACAGGCATACCCAACTTTTAAGTACACAATGGGGTTTATTTACTAAAGCTGGAAAGTTGAAAAAGCTGAAATCAGGCTCACTTCTGCATAGAAACCAGTGAGCTTCTAACCCCAACTTGTTCCATTAAGCTTTGGTAACAAAACCCAGAAGCTCTGCTAGTAAACAAGTGACGCCCACTCCCCTTTAATTCTTTCCCTGATTTTCTCTTAAAAGATGACGGAACCAGAACCCACTGCCTTCTTGAAATGTCTAAGATCTTCAGTACCTTCTACCACAAACTATATAACTGTCTACTACCCTGACAATCACTTTAATTTTACTAAAGAAAAATGTGATGCTTTTTTTGATGGTCTTATGCCCTGTACACACGATCGGACATTGATCGGACATTCCGACAACAAAATCCATGGATTTTTTTTGGACGGATGTAGGCTCAAACTTGTTTTGCATACACATGGTCGCACAAAGTTGTCGGAATTTCCAAACGCCAAGAACGCGGTCACATACACCACGTATGACGAGACTATAAAAGAGCAGTTCAGTACTAAGCGCGGCACCCTTTGGGCTCTTTTTGCTAATCTCGTGTTAGTAAAAGTTTGGTGAGAGATGATTCGCGCTTTTTCAGATCGTATTTCTGCTGATCAGTTTGTGCTTGTGGGTTTGTATCTGGTCTTCAGTGCGTGCAGCGAGTTACCATTGATTTGTCATTGTGTTCTTGTTCGTTCGTTACTGATTTTCAGGTCGCTCTTCACAGGCCTTGCTGTTCTTCAGTACGTTCTGTTCGTTCTGACCAGCCAACCGTTTTCTAGCCATGTTGCGTATACGTACTCATCGTAGAGTTCGTGCTGTGTGTGGGCTTGGTGTTGGAGTACTTACTTTGACACAAGCCCAGTCCATGAAAGGGCGAGGAGGAGTTCATGGACAAAGAATTGGTTGCTCCAGCATGACCAGTTCTGTGACATGCCTTTGCTCCGTGAGATCCGTGAGAATAATCCTGATGATTTCAGGAACTTTCTCTGGATGACGGACCCCGTATTTCACCGTTTGTTGACTTTGCTGACCCCCCTATATCAGCAGGCAGGATGCCTGCATGAGGCAAGCCAACACTTCGGAGCAGAGGCTAGTCGCCACCCTGCGGTACTTGGCGACGGGGAGAAGCCTGCAGGACCTTAAGTTCTCGACCGGCATCTCCCCCCAGGCTCTGGGGATCATTATCCCAGAGACCTGTTCTGCCATCATCCAAGTCCTGCAGAAGGAGTATATGAAGGTAAGATTTTTATCCTTTAACATCACATTTTATTGTATAGAATGTTTGATAATGTATTGTATTTCTTTCCTCATTCCCTAATTACCCTGATTGTAATATGCTGTGAATGTCCCCTTTGTCCTCATGCATGCTGGATTTTTATGTAATTTTTTTTTATGTCCTTCATACATATTTGCCTTCACTAACCTCCCCAGCATGCTCTCCTGGCCCCATATCCACCTCATCTACTCAATTAACAATGTATTTTGTCAACTCCATAGTAGTGCTTTACCCTAAATACCCCCTAAAATGTTGAAAATTGTGATGTGCGCTTGAAATTCCAGAGGCTTTTTTTTTTCGATCCCAAAATCATTTGGAACCCCCCCCCAACTGCTAACTCAGCTGATACCAACCCTCTATCTGCTGACTTTGCCAAACCCATACACACTATACCCACCTCTTTTGTGGTCAGATTTATGGATGAATTCCCAAAAGCATCTAGTGCAAGGGCCCGCCTGAATACTTTCAAATGGTAATGTTTAAAGTTTTTGTATCTGATTATTATCTTGATAGATGATAGCAGAATGGAAAAATGTGCTAAAATTTGTAGTGTGTATTTATCTCTTTGCATTATGACACTTTTCAGTGGGCTACCCATAGTGTAAAATAAGGAGGGGCTGGCCAAAGTAATACACATTACTTAGGCATTCATCTCTCAATGAAGCGAGAGGGTTACCTGTCCAAAACATCTCCCCCCCCCATAATTTTTTTTAAATGACCCATGAGAGGGGGGGAGGAATCTGATAGGTGGACCTTATACCTTTTGTCTTTAAATACTCCCTAAAATAAATGTTATACTGATGTTGGCCAGGAATGTTTGTGTCTAATCTGCTTTGCATGTTCATGTGCAAAATGATTAATATTTTTTTCTTGTTTGACTTCACAGTTTCCTTCCAACCCACAGGAATGGCAGACTGTGGCCTCCCACTTTGCCCAGCGGTGGGACTTTCCTAACTGCGGAGCGGCAATTGATGGGAAACATGTCCACATCGTCCCACCACCCAACTCGGGGTCATACTATTACAACTCATATGGCGGTGGTGTCGGCTACTTACGAGTTCCTGTATGTGGACGTGGGGAAGAATGGCCGGATGTCAGATGGTGGAGTCATCGCCCACACGGAGTTCTACAGTCATCTCCAGAATGGCAGCTTGGGCTTGCCACCTCCAGAAGACAATGCGGAAGGACTCCCATTTGTCTTCGTTGCGCATGAAGCGTTTGCGCTGGGGGACCATCTTATGCAGCCATTCCCTATGAGGACCCTCACCCCGGACCAGAGGGTTTTTAATTACCGGCTGGCCAGAGCTAGGAGAGTGGTGGAGAACACGTTTGGAATAATGGCCAGCCGGTTCCGCATATTTCTTACACCGATACACATGGCGGAGTATAAAAGCAATCACATTTACTGCTTGTGTTTCTTTGAGCTGATCATGACTGAAATTTAGGCAGTCCTGAAAATGGCGTGATGCAGTAAAATTCGAAAGCACTGTTGGGTGTTATTTACTAAAGGCAAAGACACTTTGCACTACAAGTGCACTTGAGACTGCACTTGTAGTACAAAGTGGATTTGCCCTTAGGAAATAACCCCCATTGTCACAGAAAACACCAATTTTACCACAAAAAAGTTTAGGAGCATTGAAAGAAGAAGCCACACAATGTTGATTATCAATATTTTTAATACAAGCACAATCACATGTGCGTTTATAAAAGGTTTTTAAAACAAACCAACATGTTTGTTGTATAAAATATTTTTAGGTGACATTAAGAAAAGTAGAAATGTCCTTTTAAGATAAAACAGGCATGTTTAAAACCAACAAGAAATACACAAATCTGGAACTTACAAAGTTCAACTTTTCTAGAAATTGAAGGCAATATCAGACATGAGTATTTATAAACTGTGTTTGTTTGATATTGTGTTCAGATGGGGTGAAGTCACCCCTGGAAAAGCCAAATTTTGAAGATGCACACCAATTGCTGAATGTCAACATGTGCTAGCTGCCATCATGGGGGATCAAGGGACGTGTTTTGTGAGTGCAACCCCTTCCCCTCAGCTATTTTATTATTGAGGAAGGGGTTGCACCCACAAAACGCATACATTGATCTCTCGTGATGGAAGATAGCACATGTTGACACAATGTCAACATCTTCAAAATTTGGCTTTTCAAGAATATATAAAAAAAGTGAAAAACATTTTCGGGAAAAAAAGCCAACAAAATTAGGGATTTTGAGGGGTTTTAAACTCTCCCTAAAACATCAATGATGTTCTTCATTTTGTTTTGAACATCATTGATGTTTTCCAAGTCCCTATTACCCCCCATGATCTCCCTGATCATGATCTGGGCACTTTCACTGGTGAAATGACCTTCATCCACAACATCACGATCACCTAAAAATATAGAAACAAAAACACACCATGTATTATAAATATACCGACATCCATCTCTTACCTGAGCCTGTGGTCGCAGACACTCACCTGTTGTGGTGACAATTTCCACTTCTTCATGAGGTGGGGGGTCTGTTGTCTCCTCTGTTGAGTGGTGTCCTCCGAGTCTTTTCTCCCCTATGTAAAAAAAAAATAGGTATACTTAGCACACAGATATTTGATGGCAGAAATAGGAATATGAAACATTGCTTGGAAGTGGGGTACAATTGTGTCTTTTGGCAGAGTTCCAAGATGAAGAAATATTTTGTCACTTTGGCTAGCTTGAATACTTACCTGTTTTGTACAAGCTTCACAGATGGAGACACCCCTATAGTATCCACTGGAGCACCTGTGCGGGCCCCCTAAAAAAAGTGTTCTTGTGTCCCACACTAGTGCTTAATTTGAGGTCCGACCACCGCTTCCTGAGTTGATCCTTGGATCGTTGTACCCCAAAATTCCTGTGCAGACTCTTCACAACTTTAGTCATGATCTTGACCTTTCTGACATTGGGGTTGATGTAAGGTCCATTCTTTCCGTCATAGTCAGCCCTTTTCAAGATGTCTACCATCTTCATCTCCACAAAGGACATATTTGATGCCTTAAATCATGTCCTCCGGGATCCTGACATTTCTGGCTCTGGGCTTTCCTCCTCCTCCTCGTTGGTGTAATTGTCTGTCTCCGCCATGCGCTCTTTGCGCTGAATGAGAAGGGGCAGGGAATAGACTAGAAAGAACATCAGGGGTGGGCGGAGTTTCACGCATGCGCAGTGTATATAAAGCGTAACACGCGTGCATAGTACGTACGATCTGTGAGCGGAGGAAGGAGTATCGGAAGCGCTGATCGTGATAACGAAGGTAACATTTAGGCCTCATGCACATGGACGTTTTTACAGCTGCTTTTTTGAGTGTTTTTTGCAGCTTAAAACGCCTGTCTGTTAGTCTATGGCTTCATGCCCACCTAGGCATTTTTGAGCTGCAAATGACATAGGCGTTTTTAAGCTGTAAAAAAAACCCCAGGATCAGTGGGTTCTGAGAGACGTTTTTCAGCTGTAAAAATGCTCTAACGCTGATAAACGCTGATAAACGCTCAAAAACGTTGTTCACCAACGTTTTTTAACGTTTTTGATCCATTGAAAAAAAAAATTTTTGAAAAAAAAAAAAAACCAACGCTAACGCAGAAAAACGCTAAAAAACGCTATTGCAAAAATGTTGAAAAAAGCTGAAAAAAGTTAAAAAAAACTCACTGCAAAGCTACTGGTGTTTTCATAATGTTATTTTAACGTCCCGTGTGCATGAGGCCTAAAACTTGTGCCTATACTGCTTAGAGATTGAGGCCTATATTGGGACAAGATTATGAGACTTTAGCCTGACATTAGGGTTTGTTTTGTGTTGTGTCTTGCAGAGAAAATGGATATATTGAAGGATCAGGACTTTAACACCATATTCATTGATATGTTCAGGGAGCTGCCCTGTCTGTGGCAGGTAAACCACCCACATTATAAGAACCAAACAAAGAGGAAGGCAGCGCTGGATCAATTGCTGGAAATTGTGAAGCCGGTGATCCCCACAGCAGACATCCCTATTTGAAGGCCCCAATTGGTGGCATGAGGAGCACGTATCTAAGGGAGCACAAGATGGTCCAGGATTCCCTGAGATCAGGAGCAGCAGGTGACATTTATGTTCCCAGGCTGTGGTACTATGACAGGCTGCATTTTCTGGCAGGTCAGACTGAACACAGGCCAACACTCTCCACTCTTCCTTCCACGCTTCTTTCACCCTCAGCTGAGGCTTCTGACATCCAACCTGGGCCTTCCAGGCAGCAATATGTGGAGGAGCCCAGCTTGAGCCAAGTATAGCATTCTTCAAATTATTTCTGGTTGTCAAATTAATGATGTTAAATATATGTTAGTACTAATTTATGATTGTGATTGATGAACCAAAAATTAAAACGATGTCCCTTTTTCATACACAGGAAAGTCTCAGCCAGGAGGTGGCTGGGCCAAGTAGGCTGCCCGATACCCAGGTCCCTCCCCTCTGCCTTCAAGGAAAAAGTGGCAGGAAGAGGAGTAACCTGGAGGAGGCTGCAATTGGCCTGTTTTGGAAGGCTACAGAGGCCCTCAGAACACCCCACAGTGTTGAAGAGGATTTTGCTGACCTAACAGCATGCAAAATGCTGCAAATGGAGGAGGGCCAACGCCTCTTATGTGAGTTTCTCATTTTAGAAGCACTAAATAAGGGGTTGAGGGGCCAACTCACATGCCAAAGCCACATTTGTGATCTCACCCATGGTCCTCCTTCTCCTCCTCCTCCAGGTCCTCCTTCTCCTCCACCTACCACACCTCCAACACCAGAGCCACAGCCAGGAAGGAAGAGTGTAAGGAAGACCAGAGAGTGATGGCCCTGGGTTCAGTCTGGTCTGGCAAAAGATGCAGGCTCTTGTATGACCACAGCCTGGGGACAATACATGTCATCTGCTGCTGGTCATGATCTCTTTGACTTCTGGACCAGATTGTACTCCCTTAGATATAGACTCCTCAGGCCACCAATTTTGCAGTAAAATAATTGATGTTTGCCCTGGGGGCCAAAGGCTTCGCCAATTTCTGCAGTTTATTCAGCGTTGCCTAACTCTTTGTTTGGTTATGAGCCCTTAATAAAGGAATTTTTTGTCAATTATACTCGCCTATGTGTGTTTTCCTTCAAAAAGGACAGTTTGTTTGTGAGAAGGCAGGTACATTTCAAAAATACAATGTGAAATTAACAAGGGACACCAACACCAAGCAATCTCCTTGAGATTAATAAATAATACAAGATAATAATGGTGTTGCTGTAACTTGACACACAAAACACACCCAAAAATATTCTGGAGTAAAAAAAAAAAAAAAAAACACAAGATCAGGCTTTAAAAAACTCAAAAAAAAAATGTAATCTAAAAACATCCCAAAAAGATATTTTTTTCGGCAGATGTGACAAATAAAAATATTATATTTGATGAAATCACGAGAAATAATAAAAAAAGAAGTCTGTGTGAATATGAGCAGCAAAACAATTTCATTCTTCTAGCATTATAAAGAAGAAGAGGATGCGCTGCATTAAACAAGTGCGTGGCACTTTGTGCGTCGGAATTGTCCACACATGGTCGGAATTGCCGCGATCGGATTTTGTTGTCGGAAAATTTTATAGCCTGCTCTCAAACTATGTGTGTTGAAGAGGATTTTGCTGACCTAACAGCATGCAAAAAAAAAATGGAAAAAGTCCGATGGAGCCCACACACGGTCTGAATTTCTGACAACAAGCTCCGATCGCACATTTTCTGTCGGAAAATCTGACCGTGTGTGCAGGGCATTAGTCTTCCGCAATTGTCTACCTCTGATCTGGCTGATCTGAATGCTCCTATAACTACTGAGGAACTTTACAACACAATTAAGGACATCCCACTTCATAAATCTCCCAGCCCAGATGGTCTCCCCTACATCTACTACAATTCTGCAAAAGTCCGACGGACGCCGACGGACTAAAGCTGGCTGACAATCCGATCGTGTGTGGGCTTCCCTGGACTTTCAGCGGACTTTTTCAGCCTCAAGTCCGACGGACTTTAGATTTGAAACATGCTTCAAATCTTTACATCGTAACTACGACGGACCCCGAAATCTGCTCGTCTGTATGCTAGTCCGACGGACAAAAAAAGGACGCATGCTCATAAGCAAAAACCAAACGGAAGCACTCGGTCTAGTAAAACTAGTGTTCGTATTGTAGGTAGCACATTCCTCACGCTGCAAAATCTGTGATCGTTGAATGCAGCGCATTTAATGTCTTCTTTACGAATGCTATAAAGAATGAAGATGTTTTGCTGTTTATATTCAAACAGAGTTCTCCCAAACAGATTTCTGGATTCTTTTTCTCTTTGATCTCATGAATGATATAGTATGCTTTTTAAAAACAATGTTTCCATACTAATAATAATTTTTACACTTGTTTTTCTTTGGTGGAGTCATCTTTTATTGTAAATTTTATCCAGATGTTTATTTTATGATTGTTGTCGAACTTTTATGTTTATCTATGTTTTTTTTTTTTTGGTGTTTGTAAAGTTACCACAAAGAACCCTTATTTTTTTTTATTTTTTATTTTTTGGTGTTTGTAAAGTTACCACAAAGAACCCTTAATTTTTTCATTTTTTTGTTTTTTGGTGTTAGTAAAGTTACCACAAAGAACCCTTTATTTTTTTTTATAGTGATTTTTTCTTTTTTGTATGTAAAGTTAACCCAAAGAACCATTTTTGGTTATGTATCATTTTTTTTTTGAAAAGTTACCACTAGAACATTATTAACATTATTAATTTATTTTTGGTGTGTTTTTGCAAACTCAATGAGATTGTTGTCCCTTGTTAATTTGACATTGTGTCTAAAATCAATGATTTAAAATAAAACACATAAAGTCTTTTCATAAACTCAAAAAATATCCATTTAGTCATGGTCTAAATAAAATAAAGAGGAAGTCGACGCTGGAAAAAGTCTGTGGACAAGAAAATTGGGATCTTGAGGAGTCCATATAAGAGGGAGCACAATCTGGTCCAGGAATCCCAGAGATCAACAGCACCAGCAGATGATATAGATGTCCCCAGACTGTGGTACTACAACAGCCTGCGTCTTCTGTCAGACCAGACTGAACCCAGGTCATCACTTTCTTCTCTTCCCTGCAGCCTTTCCTCCACGCTGCCCTGCACCCTTCCCTGCAGCCTTCCCTGTAGCCTTCTTTGGAGGCTGTGGCTCTGGTGTTTCAGTTGTGGCAGGAGGAGAAGGAGGAGGAGGAAGAGGGGGGGCTGCCTCATGTAGTTGGGTGTTTCTTGTTAGCGTGCCCTGCAGCCCCTTCTGGATTGTTTCCCCAAATATTCGCTCGCAAATGAGGCGCTGCTCCCAATCCATTTTAAGAAGCCTGCTGGCTAAGTAGCAGCCATAGGACTCTTTCACTTCGGGGGGGCTCCTTAAAAAATGGGTGGCCTCTTGCATGAGGTGCAGGGATGCCTCCTGTGTGACCGTCCCCTTCCTGGCCCTTTTCTTTGGAAGGCGGAGGGGAGGTACTTGGGATTCGGTCAGGCTCCTACTGGGCCCAGCCACCTCACTGGGCCCAGCCATCTCCTGCCTGACACTGGGCCCAGCCTCCTCCAGGATGATGGTGAATCCGGCCTCCTCCAGGCTGTCCATGGGCCCGGTCTCCTCCTGCCTGCCACTTTCCCCACATTCCTCCTGGATGGACCCATCCTGTGTATAAAAAAAGGACATAGTTTTAGTATATTTTTTTGGGTTCATCAATGACACACAATTTGCTTCTCATGACTAGCAAATTCAATGTGAATACATCTCTTTAATAAAAGAGTCTAATCAGACACCCTAATTTTTTTAAGCAGGTGCCAAACATATTTAGCCACTACTGTCAATTGATATGTATACACAATTTTGAGGGCAAAATTATTTTATACAATTATAACATCCAGTTAACATCATTAATATTAGGACAGTAAATATTTGTTAAACTAATTTACCTGACTCCAGATGGTCATATCCGGTTCATCCAGGATGGAAGACCCAGCTTGCTCCTCATCAGCCTCTGCTTGGGTGGAGGGAAGGGTGCATGAAAGGGTGGAGGGAAGGGTGGAGGGAAGGGTTGAAAGTGATGCCCTGGCTTCAGTCTGGTCATCAAGAAAACGGAGTTGATTGTAGTACCACAGCCTGGGTACATAAACATCATCTGCTGATGCTCCTGATCTCATTGATTCCTGGATCTTGTTATGCTCCCTCTTATACATGTTCCTCAAGACCCCAATTTTCTTTAACAATGTCTCCATTGTTGCTTCCGGGATGGTCGCCTGGACAAAGGACAGAAGTCTCTCCAGCGTTGACTTCCTCACATGCTTTAAATAATACTGAGGGTGTTTCACCTCCCACAAATTCCTCATCTCTCTATATTTTGAAATAAAAGCAGTAATGAAATCTGGATCTCTAAATAGGGGATTCATAATGTCTGTAAAAGATAAAGTCACAAGACAAAAAACACTTATTAGGTTTCTGCTAAACCCTCATCATCTTATCCCTATGTAGGCCTCATCAATCTGTCAAGCCATATAGGCCGCTTGCTGCAAAGTCTTGACCAAATGTATAAATTTAAAATTACCTTCGTTTAGTAGCGTCCCGGTCCACTATCACCTACGCACAGAACGTACGTACGACACAATACGTAACAGCGCTTCATACACTGCACATGCGTAATACTACGCCTACTTGGCCCGCCCCTGACGTTCTTTTTGTTTACGCATATAACCCGCCCTTGACTCTACGCACAGAACTTACATACATACGACACGTGCGCAAGAGCCCTCTTTATACACTACGCATGTGTGAAACTCCGCCTGCGTCGACTGCCCCTGACGTTCAATTTTAACTCATGTTCTCCGCCCCTTAATTCTACGCACAGAACGTACGTACGACACGTGCACAAGGCCCCTCTTTATACGCTACGCATGTGTGTATAACATCAGGGGCGTCGCCCGCCCCTGATGTTCGATTTTAACTAATATTCTCCACCCATTTTTATTTACGGAGCGTAGTGGGGTGAATAATGGCAGAGACACATCAGGTGTGTACTACCTTAGGTAGCGAAGAAAGCCCGGAGGCCGGAACGTCAAGATCTGTGAGGCCTAGATTTAAGGCCTCCAATATGTCCTTTAAAGAGATGGTGGAAATGGTGGCCATTCTTAAAAAAAAGGACTATGATGGGAAGTATGGGCCGTACGCGAAAAGCCAAAATAATGGCGAAAGTGGTGAAGACCTTACAGGCTTATTTTGGGGTACAGCGCTCGAAGGATCAAATTCGAAAAATATGGTCCGACCTCAAACTCCGGGAGCCGGATCAGTACAGACGGATCCGTAAAGTGCTGAAAAAAAGTAAGTACTTGTCGTGTTTTCATCTTGTGTTGATTACCTCGTATACTGCTTCATGTGCTTTTCTTTCCTATACGATTTTTGCATCGTTTGAAACGATCTTTTAATAAACCTCGTTACATATCTATAGATATATATATATATATATATATATATATATATATATATATATATATATATATATATATATATGTATATATTTATATATATGTATATATGTATATATATATGTATATATATGTATATATATATATATATGTATATATATATATATATGTGTGTGTATATATATATATATATATATATATATATATATATATATATATATATATATATATATATATATATATATATATATACATATATATATATATATATATATATATATATATATACATATACACACATATATATATCAAAATATAAATATATATCAAAATATCAAACTAAATCTAAATATAAAAATACATATAAATTAAAATTTTCAAAAAAAATTTCATATATATATGTATATATATATATATATATGTATATATATTTATATATATATATATATATATATATATATATATATATATATATATATATATATATATATATATATATATATATATATATGAAATTTTTTTTGAAAATTTGTGTATATATATATATATATATATATATGTATATATATATATATATGTATATATATATATATATATATATATATATATATATATATATATATATATATATATATATATATGTATATATATATATATATATATATATATATATATATATATATATATATATGTATATATATATATATATATATATATATATATATGAAATTTTTTTTGAAAATTTTAATTTATATATATTTTTATATTTAGATTTAGTTTGATATTTAGATTTAGATTTATTCATAGATATATAGAGAGAGAGAGATCAAGATTTTAAGCTAGATTTAGATATTGATATATAAATATCGAGATATCTATCTATCTCGATATGTCTTTAGAAAATAAAATCTTTAAGTCATCTAGGAACTCTACACAAACAGACAATTTGTACACCACTTCACTACAAATGTTTGAAGATTACTATGTACTAAAATATCTGTGTGCTAAGTATATTAATTTTTTGCTTCACATAGGGGAAAAATCACTCAGCCAAGAAGAACCCAGTCCCCCCCAACCAAAAGAACATACTTGGGAAATCAGTCCAAGCCTCACTGAGGATGTGGAGGAAGGAGAGGTGGGCGACATGGGCACCCCACCAGGTGAGTGTCTGACACACCAGCTTACCGTAATCTATGCATGGCTGCCTTTTATTTTATGTAATTTTTCTACTCTATTTTAGGTGATCTGGTTGTGCTTGAGTCAAGCAACAGCACCACCCCCGAGGATGTTCATGAAGTATGCGACATGGGCACCCCACCAGGTCAGTGTCTGAGACACCAGCTTTATGGTAAGGTAAACTATGTATGTGTGCATATTTCTAAACACATCTTTTTTTCATTCCATTTTAGGTCCAAGTGACTATTTCACCACAGACAGTGCCCAACGGCTAATTGCTCAAATAATGGCCTGGAATGGGGAGATAGATCATATGCATAATCGGCTGGATCATATGCAGCAGGAAATAAAGGACATGATTGATGTTTTGGGTCGAATCTAAATGCCCTTTTTGAAACCCAAAAACATTGATCATGTCCTTCATTTCCTGGTTTGCTGACCCCATTCTGGGCCTTCTCTTTATTATTTTCTGAAAATGATATGCCTGTTTAACAACATCAACAAACCACATTTTTTTAAAAAAGGAGGCCTGTTTTTAAAAAACACAAAAAAAATAAAAAAAATGTTTTTTCAAAAAACCCCAAAAAAATAAAAAAAATGTTTTTCAAAAAAACCAAAAAAAGAAACTGTTTTTAACCCCCCCCCCCCCAAAAAAAAAACAGTTTTTTAAAAAAAACAAAAAAAAAATAAAAACGGTTTTTAAAAAAACAAAATTAAAAAAAGGCTGTTTTTAAAAAAGCAAAAAAACAAAAAAGCCTGTTTTTCAAACAAACACCAGAACATTTTAGACAAATGAGGCCTGTTTTGGTTTAAAAAAAAATAAAATAAAATAAAAACAAAAAAAAAGGCCTGTTTGGTAAAATCAAAATGACAAAAAATTTATATTTTTTATTATCTAAAAATCTAACTATAATTATATTATTCTAAATTTATAAATATATCAAGATATTTTTGGCTAGGAACATTTTATACTAAATGCATAAAGTGAATGTATACCAAAGATTAAAAACCTCTGTTTAGGAATTAAATAAATGTGTGGTTTGTTATTTCAATGCTCAGTATTAGTTTGTTTAAATTTTAAAAAGTTGTTTACTGTGACAATGGAGCTTATTTAGAAATTTACAAGGAAAATACAGTTGGCACTACAACTGCTCGACCATAACCTAGGAGAAAGCTCAAAAGAAAGGTAAGCAATAAATATAATTCAAGATTTCATCAAGATTTTTTTTATTTTGATTCTTTAGATATCCTGGCCCATTGCAATGGCCCCCCTACCCATAAAATAATTAACATATTGCTGTCTAACTTGACGGGCACTTTAGGGGGCCAAACCAGTACGGACAGTATCCAGGCCCATAAGATTGTCACTGTTAATAAGTCCGGCCTCAGGCCCAACTGGCACAATATAATTTTGTGAATGTTTGTGCAAAAAGTTGTGCAGGATGCAGCATGATAAAATGATAAAATTCATTTTGTATTCCGCCAAATTAATGAAGGTTTGAAACAGGTGGAACCGGCTGGCCAGAATCCCAAACGCATTCTCAACAACTCTTCTAGCTCTGGCCAGCCGGAAATTAAAAACCCTCCTCTCCGGGGTGAGGGTTCTTTGGGGGAATGGCCTCATGAGGTGCTTGCTCAGAGCGAAGGCTTCATCGGCAATGAAGACAAAGGGGAGTCCTTCCACGTTATCCGCATCAGGTGGCAATCCCAGGCCACCACTCTGGAGACGCTGGCTGTTTCCCATCTATAGCCCCTCCACAATTGGGAAAGTCCCAACGGGTGGCAAAATGGGATGCCACAGTCTGCCATTCCTGTGGCGTTGAAGGAAACTGGGGAATCAAACAAGAAAACAAAACTCAGTAATTTTGAATTTAACATTGCAAGAAAATTATACAATTAAAAACATTATTGCCCAGCATCAGTATAACATTAAATAATTGAAATCTTCTGGAAGAAATAATATGGAAAGGCACACTTATCAGATTGCTCACCCCCTCTGATGGAACATTGATTACATTTTAGGGGGTGGTGAAATTCTAAAAAAAAAAAGTTTAAGGACACTCAGGGATTTATGGACTAAAAAGGCTACAAGACTGTGCAGTTGTCGCACTCTGCAAGTGCAGTTGCTCCCCAGCTTAAAGTAAATGAGGTAAGGTAAAAAGGCTTTCATGTTGCAAGGAGTACACAATCACATGCAAGGGCAATTAATCAAAACACTTTGTGGCTTGCATATGATTTGATGATGGAAATCAGCAGAGCTTCTGCTCATTTACTAAAGCACTGGAGCAAATGCACTTGTAGAGTGCAAATGCATTTTGCAAACTGCAACATATATTTGCTTTGTAAAAATCAACACCACAGAACATTCTAGCAAATTATTAGGGGGGGGTTGGAAATCTAGTTAATTACAAGCACACTATTTGGATAGAGTTTAGGTGGGGGGTTGGGAAATCAAGCTAATTACATACACACACTTTTGGATAGAGTTTAGGTGGGGGGTTGGGAAATCAAGCTAATTATATGCACACTATTCGGATAGCGTTTAGGTGGGGGGGTGGGAAATCAAGCTAATTACATGCACACTATTTGGATAGAGCTTAGGTGGGGGGGGGGGTTGGGAAATCAAGCTAATTACATGCACACTATGTGGATAGAGTTTAGGGGAAACAAAATACAATGCAGCTGACTAAATACATTCAAACTGAGTAGACTAGGTGGATATGTGCCCAGCATTGTATGCTGGGGAGGTTATTGAAGGCAAATATACATGCATGACCAAAAAGAACAGGAAAAAATTCCAGCATGCGTGAGGAGAAAAAGGGGACATTCACACTATATTGCAATGATTATAAGTAGTGTTTGAGTTAAGAAATACATTACATTATCAAAGATTAAATAAAAGAACATGTGATGCTAACAAAAGAAAAAATTCTTACCTTAATATAGTCCTTCTGCAGGACTTGTATGATGGCAGAACAGGTCTCTGGGATAATGATCCCCAGAGCCTGGGGGGAGATTCCTGTCGAGAACTTGAGGTCCTGCAGGCTTCTCCCTGTCGCCAAGTACCACAACGTGGCAACTAGCCTCTGCTCCGGAGTGATGGCTTGCCTCATGCAGGTATCCTGCCTGCTGATATAGGGGGTCAGCAAAGCCACCAAACGGTCAAAAAAGGGGTCCGTCATCCGGAGAAAGTTCCTGAAATCCTCAGGATTATTCTCACGGATCTCACGGAGCAATGGCATGTGACAGAACTGGTCACGCTGGAGCAACCAATTCTTGGTCCATGAACTCCTCCTCACCCTGTTCATGGACTGGTCTTGGTCTGAAGAATAAACTACAGTACCAAGCACATACAATGCACGAGCTCGACGACGAGTACGTACAGGTAACATGGCTTCAAAACGGCCGGCTGGTCAGAACAGCGAGGCCTGTGAAGAGCGACCTGAAAATCAGGAACGAGCGGACAATAAAACAAAGATTTCTCAATGCAACTGACCAAACGCACTGAAAAGCAGATACAAACCTCACAAGCACAGACTGAACAACAGTTAAAACGAACTGAAAAATACGAGTCTCACAAGCGCGAATCGTCTCTCACCAAACTTCTACTAACACGAGATAAACATGAGATTAGCAGAAGGAGCCCAAAGGGTGTCGTACGGGCTATTGAACTTCCGTTTTATAGTCTCGCCGGACTTGGTGTACGTCACCGCGTACTAGGCTGTCGAACTTTTGTGTGGTCGTGTGTAGGCAAGTCCGTTCCTTAGAAAGTCTGCCGCAAGTCCGCCGAAAGTCCACCGGAAGTCTGTCGGACAGGCTGTCGGACTTTTGTAGACGAAAAGTCCGACCGTGTGTACGCGGCATAAGACTTTCTTTGACATCTTATCCCCCCCATTTACTGACTCTATATAGTACCTTCCTCAAAGGTCAATCCCTGCACTCTCATTTTTCACATTCCTATATCTCCGTTATTCCTAAACTGGGAAAGGACCCCTCCCTCCCCGACAATTACAGACCTATAGCTCTCTTAAACTCAGACTATAAAAAATTTACTAAGATACTGGCTTTTAGACTCTCTAAATACATTCCAAAACTGATTAACAGAGACCAGGTAGGTTTTTTCCTTACTAGGCATGCAGGGGATAACACCCGTCGCACCATAGACTTGATTGATCTTCTGAACAGATCCTCACGTCAAGCTCTTGTTTTAAGTCTTGATGCACAAAAAATCCTTTGATAGGCTGAGCTGGCCTTATATGTTTTCTACTTTACTTAAAGTGGATGTAAACCCAATGTCATCCTTTCTAAACTACTGCCATAGGGGTAATCTATAAGGATATACATGCCTCCTGCATGTATCTTTACCTGTCAAATGTATCCTCTCGCTCTGTTATTAGATCCGAAAAACTGCATATTCTGTGGGTGGGTCTGTTGTCTGGAGCTCGGTGGGTGGAGTCGTGATGTCAGTAGACTCCCCGCCCACCTCTACACTCCCCTTTACAATATGCATTTTCTCTGTGTATTTCTAACACTGAACTTCTGCTATGATCTCTAACGTCCAGTGAAAAGACAGGAAAGTAACCACATCACTTCAGCATGCCAAATCATGCTGAGGTGTGGAACAGCCAATCCTTGCAGAGCTGCTGAAGAAAGGAGTGGGGGAGGGAATTTAAAAATACTGCATGTCTCTTAGGCTAATGCAGGAGATGTAAATCACCTGTCACTCACAGCAAGGGGGAGTATTTGACAAAGTTTTTCTCAGTTTGTCAAGAATTGTCTCACTGAACAATAAAAGGGGATTGCTCAGAGATGGATTAACTCTGTGTGGCAAGACTGGGCTCAAATGATAGCAAATCTTATACTCTACAGCATGATAAAAAAAATTCGGGTTTACATCCACTTTAAGTTTGGTTTCAAGGGCTCCTTTCTAAGAGCATTACAGGCATTGTACTCCCAAGTCATGGCACAAGTCCAGATGTCTTCCTTTCTGTCGTCTTGCTTCCCTATGAGTAATGGTACTCGACAGGGGTGCCCTTTATCCCCATTACTCTTCATATTATGCCTTGAACCCCTGGTTGAATCTATCCGTCTACACCCGGATATTCGTGGGGTCGTGACGCGACAGAGGGAATATAAATTATCATTGTTTGCAGATGATATTCTGTTAACTATTACCCAACCATTATTGTCCCTCCCCTCATTACATGATCTCCTCTCCTCCTTTGGTGCCATATCTGGTTACAAAGTTAACACTACAAAAACTGAGGCCCTTCCTTTGAACATCCCTTCCCCTCTCCTATCTCAATTGATGCAATCCTATCCTTATAAATGGTGTTTCACCTCCTTTAAATATCTGGGGATCCATCTTACTCCTACTTATTCAACCCTCTACTCTGTAAACTTCCCACCTCTAATTCTAGATATCAACACATCCTTGCAAAGTTGGACTAAGTACCCTATCTCCCTCCTAGGTAGAATAAATGTATTAAAAATGTCCATACTACCCAGGTTGTTTATATATTTTTTTGAAACATTACCCGTGGCCATCCCCCTCTCTCAACTTAAAGCCATCGAAAGGAGCTTTCTAAAATTTCATATGGAACGGTAGGGCTCACCGCATTGCGATCTCGGTGGTCATCGCCTTTAAATCTAGGGGAGGATTGGGTGCCCCGGACATTATAAAATACTATTATGCAACTCACCTAAGAGTTATTATCTCTTGGTCCAGCCTGCATGCTCCCAGTCATTGGTCAGATATAGAGAGAGGGATATTGTATCCGGTTCACCCATGCTCCCTGATTTGGTCTCCCTTACAACACACGGATCCTATTTTTAGATGTCAATGTACAGCGCTTATGAACTTCTCCCTATCCATATGGTATAAATGTAGGAAAAATTTCACCCTCACATCAAACTGTCGCCCCCGATGAATGTATTATTTAATCCATCTATCCCTGACAGTTTATCCCTGGGACATATCTTTCCATGGATGAATGCCTCTCTGTTTCAACTTCGTAATCTAATAGTGTTGACGTTAGAAGAATTAAAAATATGTGATTTAAAACACAAAAAAGCAAATAGGAAGTTTAATTCACCATTAATCCCAGTATGGGACACACGTTACTTTTCACCTGGGAAAGGGAGATTGTTTGAGGAATGGATAAGAAAAGGAAATGCGTAGTTGAAAGACATGAAGGAAAATGGGGAATTACTTACACTACCCCCTTCCTGCCGAGCGTACGCAGCTATGCGGCCTCAGCTTTTGGGGGTAATACTGGGATGATGCCCACAGCTGCAGGCATCATCCCGGTACCATTTTTTAGAGCGGGTGATCGGCTATCCAGGGATAACTGATGCGGCTAAAAGATGCTCGGTTGTTATCCCGGAGGAGCAGGAGGGGACATCCCCCCTCCCGCCACCTTCCACCGCTCTTACCGGGCCTCCCATCCCTTCGGGAGACCCGATCCTCGATCCGCCACTTCCGGTGGCTAGAGACAGACTGGCAGGAAGCTGGAAATGGCTTCGTTCCAGTCTTCTCTTTGTAAACACGGAAGTGACGTCACAACGTCACTTCCTGTTTACTCGGCTGCCAATGGCGCCGGTTTTAAAAAAATATACAGTATTCAGAATTGCTGTTTTTGGCGATCTGAATACTTTGAAGTGCAAAGGAGGGATTTGGGGTCTTTTAGACCCCCGATCTCTCCAAAAAGAGTACCTGTCACCACCTATTACTGTCACAAGGGATGTTTACATTCCTTGTGACAGCAATAAAAGTGATCAAATTTAAAACAAAAAAAAACAAAATGTAAAAAAATAAAAATAAATGAAATAAAAAAAAAATTTAAAGCGTCCCCGTTCCCGCGAGCTTGCGCAGCAAAGAAAACGCATACGGAAGTCGCACCCGCATATGTAAATGGTGTTCAAATCACACATATGAGGTATCGCCGCGATTGTCAGAGCGAGAGCAATAATTCTAGCACTAGACCTCCTCTGTAACTCTAACCTGGTAACCATTTTTTTTTTAAATGCCCCCTATGGAGATTTTTAGGTACCGTAGTTTGTCACCATTCCAATGTGTGTGCAATGAGTGTGCGCAATTTTAAAACATGACATGTTTTGTATCTATTTACTCGGCGTAACATCTTTCCCATTATACAAAAAAATTGGGCTAACTTTACTGTTTTGTTTTTTTTTAATTTATAAAAGTGTTTTTCCCCAAAAAGTTGCGTTTAAAAGACCGATTCACAAATACCGTGTGACATAAAATATTGCAACAATCACCATTTTATTCTCTAGATTCTCTGCTAAAAAATATACATAATGTTTGGGGGTTCTAAGTAATTTTCTAGCAAAAAATACAGATTTTAACTTGTAAACATCAAATGTCAGAAATAGGCTTAGTCATGAAAGGGCTACAGATGTACATAGAAGAGACGGCACCACTGGAAATTCAGTCTTCAATTTTATTGTTGTCGTATGACCATAATAAAAAGAACACACAGGCCTTGCTCACAGCACATTCAAAAGTGACACACATAGCATATATATATATATATATATATATATATATATATATATATATATATACACAAGGAAGTTCATCACTACCAATCAGATGTTATCTTCAATCAAGGTAAATGGGTAACATCCGTGTGTGTGTGTGTGTGTGTGTGAGTGTGTGTATAATCCCTACACAGTGCAATATATATAATTTTCTAAAAACAGACAAAAAAAGCATATATAAAACGGTTACAATGAAATCTAAAAACAGTGAAACAATTTTATCTGACTGTAAAAGCAAATAAATGATAAAGAAAAATAATTATTCCTTCATTGGGAGAAAATGAATACAAGATCCTCAAGAGTAGTCCTTACATTTAACAGCCTAACGGAGGAATAAATCAATGTCATATCTATTGTTCATGCAAAGTGGATCTGGTGTTCTCCCCTCAGTAGCATGGATCTGAGTGAGGGAAAGATGGCCCCCACTCGGCTCCATACCATTGGATGACATAAGCGACTTCAAACGTCACTTCCGCCCAATGGTCCTAAAGGGGAAATTATTTTTTGTTTTGAAAAAATAGACTTTTCTTTTTTTTTTGTTTCACAAAGTTTTTATTGAGTGAATATAAGAACATATTACAACGTAGTTTTGGTATAAGCACGTAATCAAAATAAATATCACATTTGGGTTTTAATACAATTTATAGAAGAATATGGTAACAATATGATTATATACTTTGCCTAAGTTTTGATTATATGAATACATTTATTCAATATCTAGACATATCTATGTAAGGGTTGTTTTATGTACCATATTGATATTGGTTATTTTTTCTTGTGAAATGCTTAGAATGTTCTTCTATTTTTTTCTATACTATTTATTCTCCGGAACCATTCTTTTTTTGCAGGGACAATGTCCGAACGCCAATGGCATGGGATACAATGTCTTGCTGCGTGTACCATGAACATAGATAATGATTTTAGATATTGTTTTTGGGGATTGTGTTATAATGTAGCAGGTATTGAGCTGGGTTAAATCTTAGATTTTCTGAGGTGATTGAGATTATGGTTTCTTGGACTATTTTCCAAAATGTTTGGATTAGGGGTCAAGACCACCAAATATGTATTATTGAGCCTTCTTCATGTTTGCACCTCCAACATCTGTCTGAGATCTGGGGAGAAAATGTATGTAAAAGAGTAGGGGTTCTGTACCACCTAGTGATTATTTTAAAGCCACACTCTTGGATTGCTACATTTAGAGACCCTTTATTGTGCGTACATGTAGATTGTTTCCCAGTTTTCTTCTATTGGGTTAGTATCTAGTTCTTTCTCCCAAGCTTGGCCCGACATACTGGAGAACTCCTTGTTGCCCCCAAATAGCGAGTAGTAAAGGGTAGATATAATGTGTCTTTGTGGGGTTTTTTTGTACAAAGATCTTCCAGTGTTGTAAGTCTGAAAGTGTCTAATTTTTTATATAGTTTCATTGTGGGAACAAGTTTGGGATAATTTCCCTATTCATTTCATTTCTAGATAAAAGTTTCCCATTTTTAAAGAAATGTTTGACTAGCATTTCTTTGTGTGGCCAGGTATTAGTCAGGTAGTTTTGCTCTTGACCTGGGGGGGAAATCTAGGTTATCTCTTAGCTGTGTGAGAGGACTTAGCCAAGCAGATGGATTAGAGTTTTCGAAGGTGTTTTGAAAGCTTTCTAATGTGGGACCTATGAGGGGGTGAGATTTGATGTTGTTAGAATGATGTTTTGGATTTATGAAGATTTTATCTGTTGGGAGAATTGTAGTTGTTCTAGGGAAACCCAGTCCTTAACTGAATGATGGATGTTCCAGTCCACAATTTGTGCTAGGAGAGTTGCTTGGTGATATTTTCATAGATCAGGTAATGCTATCTCCCCTTTATTTTTGGGTAGATTTAATTTAGTGAATTTGACTCTGGGTGATTTACCCCTCCAGATAAAGATAGAACATGCTTTGCGGAAGGAGACAAAGAATGAGGATGGCAATCGAATGGGAATTGTTTGCATGACATATAAAAATCTGGGTAATATTGTCATCTTAATTAGTGTAGCTCTTCCAAACCAAGATAAATTTAGAGAGTTCCATCTTTTTAGATCCTCATAGGGTTTCTTTTAAGATAGGTAAGAAGTTGATTTTAAAGAGTTCATTCAAATTTGTAGGGATTTCAATTCCAAGGTATGTTATATTTTGTTTGGCCCATGAGAAGGGGAAGTTTTTCTTGCATAATTCTACTGAATTTGGGGGTAATGTGATATTGAGGGCATTACACTTTGAGTGATTGATTTTTAAATTTGATAGTAATTGGAAATGTTCTAGATCTTGTATAATATTGGGTAAAGAAATATGGTGTTCTGATAGGAAGAGGAGCATATCATCAGCAAAGGCTGCGACTTTATAGGTGTGATTTTGGATTTCTATTCCCTTAATATCTGGGATGAATCTAATTTTGTTTAATAAAGGTTCCAATGCGAGGACGCATGTGCCATTGCGGAGGTTGAAGGCATTTGACAGGTGGCCATTGACCCGGACTTGTGCTGTTGGGTTTGAATATAGTGCTCTGATGTATGATCTCATTTGAGGTAAAATACCTATATGTTTTAATACTTCGTCCATGAAGTCCCAGGCCACTCTGTCGAACACCTTCTCAGCATCTAGGGATAGAAAGAATCCTTGTTTCCTTTTGGATGTTAACCAGTGATTTATATTTATTGCTTTTATTGTTTTATCTCACCCCTCTCTACCTGGGATAAATCTCACTTGATCCAGGGAGATAAGGGAAGTTAGTAAGGGTAGAAGTCTATTAGCTAATATTATGGCATATATCTTTACATCAACATTTATTAATGATATTGGTCTGTAGTTAGTAACTTGATTTGCATCTTTTCCTTCCTTGGGGATTATGGTAATATGTGCTTCTAGCAGCTGTTTTGGGGGTTGTTGTTCAGAGTGTAGTGACTGAAAGGTTTTCAAAAATCTTGGCTTTAGCATATTAATGAATGTCTTGTAGTATTTTTTAAGGGAAGTCCATCAGGACCAGGGGCTTGTCCTATTTTCTTGTCTTTTAATGCTTTATCGAATTCTGGGCCGGAGATGGGGGCTTTAAGTTCTTGGCCTGTAGTTTCTGCTATTTGAGGTGGGTTATGTTTCTCTAGGAATTCTTGGATGAGTTTTTTCCTTTTGTCCATGTTATGTGGGCATTTGGGGTTGGATGGAATATTGTATAGGGTTTGGTAGTAAAGTTCGAACTGTTTAGCAATCTCCTCATTGGAAGAATGTGGTATGCATTGTTTGTCTCTTATTTGATGTATTGTTGAAGCAGCTTTCTTATTCTGAACTGCTTTTGCTAGCAATTTCCCACTTTTGTTTCCCTGTTCGTAATGGATCTTATGTCTTAAGATATATTGTCTTTTTTAGTTTTCATGTTTAATTCTTCTGATAATAAGGTTCTTGTTTTTGTTAGTTCTTCAAATGTTGAGACTTCAACATTTCTCTTGTGAGTTATTTCTAGTCTATGGATTTGTTCTATTAAAGATCTTTTTTGGATTGTTGTTCTTTCTTTAGTTTAGCCAGTTTTTTTTTATAAATTATCCTCTAATGATGCATTTATGCGCTTCCCACTGTGTAAGCACTGTAGTCTCATCATTTTCATTTTGTGCAAAGTAGTCTTTGTCTTTGTGTCATTGAAGTGGAGTACATCTATAGGGTCTTTCAATATGGTAGTATTAAGTCTCCATGTTTTGGTTTTGGTATTTTTTTCTCTGGGAAAGTCAGTGTTATGGTGATCGGGTGATGGTCAGAAATATTCATGGTTTTGATTGTTGAGTTTTTCAGAAGGTCAAGGTCAGATTGTGATAAAAAAAGTAGTCCATTCTTGAGTATTTTTGATGGACAGGGGAGAAGTATGTAGAGTCTTTAGTTTGAGGGTTTAGAGTTCTCCAGGTGTCATGTAGCGTTAGTTCCTGTAGTTGAATTTTGATTTGTTTCAATGCTCTATAAGGAAGGCTCGATGTACTATTCGAGGTATCTATGAGGGGATTCAAAGGACTATTGAAATCCCCTCCTAGAATGAGAATGCCTGATGTAAAAGTTGTTAATATGTCTTTAATTTTGCGAAAGAAAGCTACCTGCTTTGAATTAGGGGGGCGTAGATGTTTGCTATTGTTATGGGATGGGGGCCCATCTTACCTTTCAAGAATATGTATCTCCCCCAGGGTCTATCATTGTGTTGAGAATCTGGATTGATGTCTGTTTAGATATCAATATTGAGACTCCTTTGGTTTTCCCTTCTGAATTGGTGGTATGAAATGCTGTTGGGAATCTTTTGTCTTGCATTTTGGGAGTTTTATCAGATTTAAAGTGGGTTTCCTGTATGCAGATGTTTGCTTTTTTTGTGTGGAATTCATTGAGAAATTTGGTTCTTTTTTCCGGGATGTTGAGTCCTTTAGCATTTATTGAAACAAGTTTTATTGTGGATGGAGTGGTTTGTTGCTTATGGGTAGACATCTTGAAGTTTATCTATCAAGCCTTTATTCCACCCTCCTCCAAGATGTTGTATAAAGGTTCTGGTGTTAGGATATGTAGCATAGATTATCTGTTCTAGTACTGATCTGAGAGGTGTGCATAGCTTTGAAGGGGTTTGGAATATTTATTAAAAAAAAAAAGGAAATTAAATTAATTAACTGGGGATGGGGGGGGAAATGTCCCGGAGGTAGGATTAGACCAGCTAGTCTACCCTAATTAAAAGGTCCGTTAGGTTCAAAGGGCAATAGAATTTTACCCTTTGTGTGGGAGCGGGGTCTAAGTAGGACCGAGTGAATTCCTAATGTATTTATCACTGTCTCTTTCTACTTCTAATAAGCAATAAGAGATAGGTCTGTTTTATCTTATTTTTGTTATGTTGTGTCTAGCACTTCGGAGCAGCTATCTAAGTGTATTGTCCTAATGGTTCAGGATTAAGGTATATTGTATTGAATATGGGAAAGGGTAATATAATAGTTGGAAAAGATAATATCTAGTAAATCTTTTGGATTTGGGTGCAATGAAATTCTATGTGCAATTTTGATTGTGTAATAAATCAGGTTTTATGAGAATATGACATTTTTTTTAATTTTAATGTTTTTATTGCATTTAAGTGTATATGTGAGATCTGAGGTCTTTTTGACCCCAGATCTCACATTAAAGAGGTCCTGCCATTTTTTCTTTTCTATTACAAGGGGTGTTTCCATATGAAAACGGTGTTCAAACCATATATGTGAGGTACTGTATTACCGCGATTGATCGAGCGAGAGCAATAGCTCTAGCAAAATACCTCCTCTGTAACTCAAAACTGGAAACCTGTAGACATTTTTAAACGTAACCTATGGATATTTTTAAGGCTCAAAGTTTGTCATTCCGCGAGCAGGCACAATTTTGAAGAATGACATGTTGGTGGGTATCAATTTACTCGGTGTAACATTATCTTTCACAATATAAAAAAAAAAGGGCTAACTTTACTGTTGTCTTATTTTTTTTATTCAAAAAAGTGTATCTTTTCCCCAAAAAATTATGCTTGCAAGACTGTTGCTCAAATATGGTGTGACATAAAGTATTGCATAATACATAAAGTATTGCAATGACCACCATTTTATTCTCTAGGGTGTCTGAAAAAAATATGTAATGTTTGGGGTTCTAAGTAATTTTCTAGCAAAGAAAAAAATGATTTGAACTTGTAAACAACAAGTTTAAAAAATAGGCCTGGTCAGTAGTTAAAAAATGCTGGAAAGAAGTGCTATCTCTGCTTTAAGGAGATTATAAAAATAGAAATACCCGAAGATCTGTGGGTATACCTATTCCATGGTATGGAGACTCCAATAAAACATTTTGAAAATACTCTGATACCACATTTATTAAATGCTGCTAAAGGTTTAATGCCACTACACTGACAGGAATAAGAGGGTCTGGTAATAGGTGAATGGATGAGGAAAGTCGGATATAGATTTAAAATGGAACAACTGCAATGTTGTGAGTGGGTTGAGAGTGGAAAGATAGGGGAAGTATGGAAAAGCCGGATTGAATACAAAAGAACAAGGAAATACGCTGAAGAGATCGAAGTCGAGGAAATAGGTATGGAAGATTAGAGAAGGACACCAGTGGGAAAAGAAGAAAATAGTGAGGAGGGCTGGGGGGTATAGGGAGGGAGGGGGGGAATCTGTTTAAAATTGTTTTTTGTTTTTTATTTTTCTCTTTTAATGTTTGTATGAGAATAGTTAAAAATGTCTTTTTAAACATATTTAAAAAAAAAATTCATATCCAGAATTTTTTAGCTAACAACAATCTGCGCAACGTTCATGCCACTGCTCAGTCAAACAAATACTGACTTTTTGGCTTTGGTAGGTTAAATTTATAGCTTTTGTTGTTAGATTTAATTCTTCTAACATTTTGGACATTGCAGCATGATGATAAGAACTTATCCTGCTGCAACAGAATGGTGCTAGCAGCAGAAAAAATTCAAAGGTATTATTATTATTATTATTCAGGATTTATATATTTCTAATAGTTTGCACAGAGCTGTTCAAAAAAAGGGAGGCAGTACAGTTAAAATACAAATTAATAGAGGAGGATTAGCATATGCTGATGACTTATTATTCTATCTTTCCAACCCCCAGGAATCTCTACCTGCCTTGATATCTGAAGTCTGGAGATATGGTACTCTATCAAACTTTAAAAAAAACATTGAGAAGTCGGTATTACTACCCAGTCATGTACCATCAGTAATGGCAACATCTCTGCAAGATTTCCCTTTATTTGGAATGCCGATTCTCTATATTTGGGAGTATATATTACCTCAGATTCAAAACCTTTATATGATCTCAACTATGGATCTTTAGTAATAGTGATAACAAAGGACTTGCAGAGATGGAAAGTCCATCCCCTGACATGGTTTGGAAGAGCGAATGCCCTAAAAATGAATATAATACCTAGAATAATTTATATCTTATACATTGTACCTACAATAAGTTTTTGGCTAGATGGTATTGGACTCTGGCCCGACTGACACAAATATATCTGACAGAAGATGATTACTGTTGGAGGGGTTGTAAACAAAAGGGGACATTCCTCCACATATGGTGGTCTTGTTCGAAATTTAGACCTTTTTGGGAGGCAATCACCCCATGGATCAAGAAGATGACTCCTAAACCAATAAACCGTTTTATCACCTTTGCACTTTTTGTTTCATGGAATTCCTGCTTCTATTAAATTTTATAAAAAAGTATCACTCCACATTTGTTAAATGCAGCTAAATTATTAATACCCAGGTTTTGGAAACAGGCTACATGCCCCACTCTGTCGGACTGGAAAAGAGAAGTCGATTTAAAAATGGAGGCAAAACGATAGGTGCATGAGGTTATTAATCAACAAGATAAATTTAAAAATACATGGACAGGTTGGAAATATTACTCTCCAGAGATTGACACAGACTAAAGTTTATCATTGGATGGACGGGGGTTGATGTTCTATGCAACAGTTTGTTAATATTGCCGCATGGTCTCATTCCTCTTATAACTGCACCTGATATTTGTTCTTTTTTTTATAGGCTTGCTTTTTATCTGGACGGGAGATAATTAAAATGGGAAGCTTTAACAACAATAAATGTTAGTTTCAATGTTAGTTTCAGGGAAATTAGGGGGGGGAGATAAAAGAGGAAATCATTTTTAGATTGAAATGTTTTTGTTTTGTTTTTTTCACATTTACACATTTTAGACATATATGTATATCATGCACAAACAATCACTGTGGATCACTGTACCTAGAAATCATGGGACACTTGGGATAGGAGTGGGAAGTAGACCTTGGTTATGTGGGATCCTCCACTCAAAGAGGGGCTTAAACCAGAGTGCTTGTGTCTCATTACTTCCAGGAAGAGACGAGCCCCAGGTGCTGGCTAAATGCTGATGCAAGTAGAAGAGAACAAGAAGACATGGACAGCCGCACACCGGAATGGATAAATCCGTCTTTTTATTCAAAATGCAGGATCATGGGGTACACAAAACACGACTGTGGGGTGGTACAAGAATAACTGACGTGTTTCGCACTTACACCAAGTGCTTACTCAAGTAAGCACTTGGAGTAAGTGTGAAACGCGTCAGTTTTCTTGTACCACCCCACAGTCGTGTTTTGTGTACCCCATGATCCTGTATTTTGAATAAAACGACAGATTTTTCCATTCCGCTGTGCAGCTGTCCAGGTCTTCTTGTTCTCTTCTACTTAGACCTTGGTTATATTTAAAAAATTTCCCCCCCCCCCTTTTTTTTTCTTCACTATTACTAAGCATCTGGGGGTAAAGTTCGGAAGTTCCCTCTAGATGCCTTCTACACATTAAGATATATTTAGTATATGGGATGTGGTGTGTGTATAGTGTGGTTGAGTTTAAAACACATTGGACACAGGGGAATTTCCTTTTCTTTTTTTTTCCTCTCTCTTTTCCTCCTTATCACCTTCTCTCACTCTTCTGTATAGATGATTGATATCTCTGTGGAGTAGAAAGAGAGAACGAACATGCTCCCATTTTTTTTCCTTTTTCCCTCTCTCCCACATTGTTTTTTTTCTGTGGTTGTTGTTTTTTTTTTTTGTTTTGTATTATAGCTCATTTTATTTTGTTTGGAGATAAAATATATTGAGTGGTATATGCAAGCTGAGATACTAGTATAAGAGCAATAATGGATATGAGTGTTATTATAAATCCCAATAAAGATTGATAATATAAAAAAATAGAGGAGGATTAGAAAGAACCTGCTCATGAGACAGTACAGTCTAATGCCCCGTACACACAGTCGGACATTGATCGGACATTCCGACAACAAAATCCTAGGATTTTTTCCGGCGGATGTTGGCTCAAACTTGTCTTGCATACACACGGTCACACAAAGTTGTCGGAAAATCCGATCGCTCTGAACGCGGTGACGTAAAACACGTACATTGGGACTATAAATGGGGCAGTAGCCAATAGCTTTCATCTCTTTATTTATTCTGAGCATGCATGGCACTTTGTGCGTCGGATTTGCATACACACGATCGGAAATTCCGACAACGGATTCTGTTGTCGGAAAATTTTTTAGCCTGCTCTCAAATTTTGTGTGTCGGAAAACCTGATGGAAAATGTGTGATGGAGCCTACACACAGTCAGAATTTCCGACAACAAGGTCCTATCACACATTTTCCGTCGGAAAATCTGACCGCGTGTACGGGGCATAAAAGGGAGAGGAAAGTGATGCAAATAACCAGAGAACAGTTATAACACCCAGACAAAGATGGAGGAAAGCCTCTTTAAGCTTGTAGTGATCCTTGATCTACTGGAGCCACCTTCTATTTAGTCAAGATATCTTTTGCAGGTGCTGGTGACACCTATTACCCTATTTTCTTGTTATGTTGTCCTAGGCACAAAATGTTAGGGAAAATCTTCCTAGCAAAATCACAATTATGTACTGTAAACTTCTCCAAAAATACACCTGTTTCCAAACCTATTTAAAAGCTATAGCACTTGACTATGTCATATTCGGTAGAAAACTGAACAATGGTTATCAAAATTATATAAATCAGTTGCTAGGGAACAATCAATACCAAGAGCTTGCAAATGACTATAGTATGTTACATTAATCAGAGAATGTCTTTCCCAATGACTGAATGCCCTTCCTGCAAAATTGTTCTAATTTACCCAGAGAAAAAGAAATAAATAGTGTCTGTGTCAATAGATTTCAACCAGTGGTTAGAGAAAAGATAAAAGGGTAAAATGTAACAATAAGGAGAACAGGCACAGTGTGGGTCTTTCATAAAATACTGATGATATTAATAACCAGATTCAGCAATAAGTATGGAAACTGAAAATTCATATATACTGGTGCTTTCATTGTGATAACTAAACTCATTAACCTATGTACTATACCTATCTATACTTAATTCCTTAAACAATGCCAGTGTCACTTTACAGAACAACACTATTTTCCATGTTCCTGAAAGTGTCACAATTCAGAGCAGAATATATAGTTGGTGCCTAGAAACACACTGGATTGATTTACTAAAACTTGAGAGTGCAAAATCTGGTGCATGGTAGCCAATCAGCTTCTAACTTCAACTTGTTCAATTAAGTTTTGACAAAAAAAAATGAATGCTACTCTTTTCAAAGAGTAGCATTAAAGTGTTGCTAAACCCAATAATATGAAAATAGTTCACCCCCCCCCCCCCTACAGTGCCCACAGCTTATAATTTTTCTTTTTAAATTAAAAATATATCACAGTCACGTGTTAAACTGCAGGGTCTGCCTCAGTGCTGAATGTTCAGGTAGGAGGAGATTTCCACTATGGTTGGTTATGACTAAAGCCTTATAGGCTGAAACATGTCAACTGACTTAATCTGCGTTTGTTCACGGTGGCTATTCAATAAAATGAAGACATTTTAGGAGCAACAACTGGAGTGCAGATCATTTTTTCTACATTACTCTACTCAGTCAGCGACTGTGGATCAAGCACCTGGGAGCTCTGCTATCTATGTGGTGTATGGGTAGTAGTATTGACTTTTCTGTTTATACATTAGATTTCCATTATAGCCTGTGTACACAGGCTATAATGGAAATCTAAAGTATAAACAGAAAAGTCAGTACTACTACCCAAACACCAATTGTATGAGATCCACCTCCCATAACAGCATGAGGACACAGGCTATAATGGAAATTGTATTGTTGATTGTTACTGCTTTAATGGATATTTCTTAGAGAACCGATCAAGAAAACTCTTAGCCAAATGTATCTTTTTGCCCAATGTCAATTCTATGAGAGACCTTTGTTTTTCTTCTACCCCAGTCATTTTCTCAGTCTTATTCCTTTCCTTTGCTCCAGGAAATTGAAAGAGTTGTTTACTGTTTTGTTAATAAAGGACAAACCACCGTGCTATATATAAAATTAGTACATACAAAACATATTGAAAAAACATATTGAAAAAACAAAATTGAAGAAACCAAAAGTGACAATTCAATGATTAAAAACAAACACAAGAGCAGCCGCTAAAAGTGGGATAACACATTACAAAATATACAATAAGGAGCAACGCTGTGACAAGAAAAGTTATGTGTGATATAACCAAATCAGATAAACTGAATAATGGACCCAAAATTAAGATTAACTCCAAAGTTCATAATAAAAGACGCGGCGGAGTCTCCTGTGGTGAATGACCTCCCTTGAGGTTTATCCCTAGCCAGGGGGTCACATCTCTACATTACAGTGAATACTGGATAATTGGGGAACAGCGTGCTTAATCCAAGCAAAGGTGGTGTGTTTTCCTTTGGTGTTCCCATCTTGAAAGGCCCCGACCGGGTTAAGGTCGCAAGCTTTCCCAAGCTTGCCGTTTGGTAAGCGCGCATTCCCATCAATACCACAGTGGTGCGGTGAAGGACACATTGATTTATTTGTATTCCCACCTATCTACGCTTCTCACCATATCTACTATTTGATATTGATTCTGGATAGGCCTTTTTTACCTTCGTTTACTGTTTTGTGCTTGTCATGTTGACATCTAGCCAACTTGGATTTGAATCTTACCACTGTCTATCTTGCAACCATATTTGCTTGAATTGCTTTTGCCCTCTTGTGCCTTTTTGTCAGAGCGTATATATTCAGTTACCCTTGCCATTACATGTCCTCTTTGCCTGTCTGCACTTAAACCTGTAAGTATGGAAGCCTCTGGTTACTCTTAATTGTTATACAGTTATTGCACCTGTCTCACAATCTTACCCAGTCAACCAGTTTTGTGGACATTATAAACTCTAGCCTCCTTGTTGCCCATGGTTATACAGCTTTCTTATTGGATTCTGGCTTCTATTCTTTTCCTGCTTTTTTGCCACCTTGGTTTCCAGTATGCTTGGCTACATCTGTCTTTCTCTTTAATTCTTGAACCTGAATAGCTGGCATGTAGTGTGATACCCAGTTGTTTTTGTATGTGTTCTCTAGCTGCTTGTCCCTGATTTTCCTTATCCTGATTTTCAGTACCCTTATTCTCATCATTTGCTTTTTATGGGTGTTATCTGCACAGGAAGAAATCTAACGAGGATGTGTTTTATTGCATTTTCTGTCTCAGCTTGAGTGTTCCCATCAATTTCTGACAGGCTGTCACTGGGATGGGAAGTGATAAAAAAATCCCCCCACTGGAAAAAGAGACTACAATGAAAATCTGAGACAAGTTCTAACCCTTCCTCACTCTATCCAAAAAGAGAAATATGTTTTAAATGGAGGATGGCTATAACAGATTACCCCCTGACTAATATATGGGATAGGAAGCAAAAGTCCTACCACATCTAGCCAATGTCTTGTCTCAAAGTCTTAAGTGAGGCATGTAAACTTATGAAGGTGTTGTATCGGTGTGCGGCCGTCCAGGACTTTTTTTGGTCTTTGAGGCATGTAAACTTGTTTGTTTGTGTGGCGTAACAATACTTTCCCCTTGTTAGTAAAATTTACATACAGTATACAGTATAGACAGTGTTGGATTACATACTTGCTGTATTCCACTAAAAACTCTAAAAGGGGAAACCATGCTTTGCTGACTCTCAGAATGTGGAAACATATTGGCTATATGAAATAATTTTGCTATCAAAAAATGTGTTTATATGGAAAATTAATCTCTACATTGGTAACATTTAATTTTGAGTTTAATTTATTGTAGTTTGCTAAAATGTTAGTTAATATCATTTCTGCATTCATTTTCCAACAGAGTTCATGGATGGAGGGAAATAGTCTGGATTCAGATCTGAGTTCTTTGTTGCCTTAATTTTTTCTCTACCATAGTGCATTGGACTTAGCAATTATATTCCTCTGGCTTTTCCATTTTACTTCTATTTTGCAATGATAATATTTTTATCTTTTGGAAGTTGCAATTTTTAACAATCCTTTTATATTCTGAATTGGACTTTTGGTAATGGTAAACAATGTCAGGCTATGCCTAATGCGCTATAGATGATATAACCCTGTGTAATTATGTAAAAGGAAAATTCAAAAGAACCAAAACTTCCCTAAGCCAGTGCTGTTCACATTTCTTTTTTCTTTTAGGCCACAGAAGAAAAAATAATTTGCAAAAATGTCAAGCTCGATAAGCAAAAAAACAAGAGAAGAGGAAATATGAAAATGTATGCTGTTGCCCATGTTGACATGGTATATTTTGGGGGAAACAAATCTAACTGGTTACCACAGACAACATTAGCGTAGAAAATTGAAGGATAATGGCTTTTTAGTTGGTTACAGCTCATCTTTCTCATAGCTATATTATGCAATAGATACCAATACTATCCACCCCATTACACACTTAAAATGTATAGGTATTATTTACAGTGTGGAAAATAATTATTTGATCCCCTTCAGATTTTATAAGTTTGCCCACTTACAAAAAAATGAAGGGTCTCTAATTTCTATCATAGGTGCATTTTAAATGATAGAGATGGAATATCAACCAAAAATCCAGAAAAAACACATAATACAAATGTTATAAACTGTGTTGCAGTTCAGTGAGTAAAATAAGTATTTGATTCCCTACCAACCAACAATAATTCTGGCTTCCACAGACTGGCTACAGTATGTGCTCATGTGGTACACAGATTTGTCCTGTCAATTTAATAAAGGTGCTCCTAACGACAACTCGTTATGTGTATAAAAGACACCTGTCCACAAAATCTTTCTTCCATTTAAACCTTATCATTATGGGCAAGACCAAAGAGCTGTCAAAGGACATCAGGGCCAAGATTGTAGACCTGCACAAGGCTGGAATGGGCTACAAGACCATCAGCAAGAAGCTTTGCGAGGCGGAGACAACTCTTGGAGCGATTATTCGCAAATGGAAGAAATACAAAATAACCATCAATCACCCTCGATCTGGAGCTCCATGCAAGATTTCGCCTCAAGGGGTAAGGATGATCATGACAAAAGTGAAGGTTCAACACAGAACTACATGGGAGGAGCTTGTAAATGATCTCAAAACAGTTGGGACCACAGTTATAGGGCGTACACACGGTCGGACTTTGTTCGGACATTCCGACAACAAAATCCTAGGATTTTTTCCGACGGATGTTGGCTCAAACTTATTTTGCCTACACACGGTCGCACATAGTTGTCGGAATTTCCAATCTGTGTGATCTTGCCTGCTCGTTGCTGTTTTTCAGGTCGCTCTTCACAGGCCTTGCTGTTCTTCAGTGCGTTCTGTTACTTCGTTTTGAGCAGCCGACCGTTTTCTAGCCATGTTTCGTATGCGTACTCCTCGTAGAGTTCGTGCTGTGTGGGGGCTTGGTGTTGGGGTCCTAACCTTGACACAAGTCAAGTCCATGAACAGGGTGGGGAGGAGTTCATGGACCAAGAATTGGTTGCTTCAGCGTGACCAGTTCTCTCATATGCCTTTGCTCCGTGAGATCCGTGAGAATAATCCTGATGATTTCAGGAACTTTCTCAGGATGACGGACCCCGTGTTTCACCGTTTGTTGGCTTCGCTGGCCCCCTATATCAGCAGGCAGGATACCTGCATGAGGCAAGCCATCACTCCGGAGCAGAGGTTGGTCACTACCTTGCGGTATTTGGCCACAGGGAGAAGCTTGCAGGACTTGAAGTTCTCGACAGGCATCTCCCCCCAGGCTCTGGGGATCATTATCCCAGAGACCTGTTCTGCCATCATCCAGGTCCTACAGAAGGAGTATATGAAGGTAAGATTTTTATCGTTTAATATCACATTTTATTGTATTTAATGTTTGATAATATATTGTATTTCTTTCCTCATTCCCTAATTACCATGATTGTAATATGCTGTGAATGTCCCCTTTGTTCTCATGCATGCTGGATTTTTATGTAATTATTATTTTATGTCCTTCATACATATTTGCCCTTCACTAACCTCCCCAGCATGGTGTCTCCTGCCCTATAGTCACCTCATGTAGTCACTTAACAATGTATTTTATCAGCTCCATAGTAGTGCTTTACCCCAAACACCCCCTAAAATGTTTGTAAATGTTATTTTTGATTTAAATTCAGGCAGGGTGCCAGAGGCTTTTTTTTGTGGTGTCCCCAAATAATTTTTAGTAACCCTCCCTCCCCCAACTGCTAAGTCAGCTGATCCCAATTCTCTATCTATCCTCAATCATCTATCTGCTGACTTTGCCAAACCCATACACACTATACCCACCTCTTTAGTGCTCAGATGTATGGATGAATTCCCCAAAGCATGTAGTGCAAGGGCCTGCCTGTATACTTTCCAATGGTACTGTTTAAAGTTTTTGTATCCTATTATTATCTTGATAGGTAATAGCAGAATGTCCAAATGTCCTCAAATGTGTACAATGTGTATTTATATCTTTGTATTCTGACACTTCTTACCTGTCCAGTGGTCTGCCAATAGTGTAACTAAGGAGGGGCTGTTCAAAGTAATACCCATTATTTAGGCATTCAGCTCTCAATGAAGTGAAGAGGGTTACCTGTCCAAGATTTCCACACACCCCATAATGTTAGAAATGGCCCATGAGAGGGGGGGGAGGGGGAATATGATAGGTGTACCTTATACTTTGGCCTTGTTAAATTCCCCTTACTAAATGCTATCTGGAGGTTGCCCCATAATGTTTGTGTCTAATCTGCTTGCCATGTTTCAGAGTAAAAATAGTAATGTTTATTGTTTTTTCCTCAACAGTTTCCTTCCACGCCACAGGAATGGCAGACTGTGGCCTCCCACTTTGCCGAGCGGTGGGACTTTCCTAACTGCGGAGGGGCAATTGATGGGAAACACGTCCACATCGTCCCACCACCCAACTCGGGGTCGTACTATTATAATTACAAGGGGTTTAATAGTATAGTGATGTTGGCGGTGATGTCGGCTAATTACGAGTTCTTGTATGTGGACGAGGGGAAGAATGGCCGGATGTCCGATGGTGGAGTCATCGCCCAGACGGAGTTCTACAGGCGTCTCCAGAATGGCAGCTTGGACTTGCCAGCTCCAGAGGACAATGTGGAAGGACTCCCATTTGTGTTCGTTGCTCATGAAGCATTTGCGCTGGGGGACCACCTGATGCGGCCATTCCCGATGAGGACCCTCACCCCGGAACAGAGGGTTTTTAATTACCGGCTGGCCAGAGCCCGAAGAGTGGTGGAGAACACATTTGGAATCCTGGCCAGCCGGTTCCGCCTATTTCTGACACCTATCCATATGGCGGAGTATAAACTGAACCATATAATACTTGCGTGCTGTGTTCTCCATAATTTTTTACGGAAACATTCGGCCAACTATGCTGGCTCAGTTGGGCCTGAGGCCAGAATCCTACATCAAACAACACTGACGGCGCTTGAAAGTGTCCGTCCTGGCTTGCCCTCCCTGAGTGCCCGTGATGTCCGGTTACGCTACCTGGAGTTCTTTGCGGGTAGGGGGGCTATCAATATGCCAGACAATATGTGAAGCCTTTTTCAAATAAAAAAAAAAAGAAAATCTTTGTGGACATTTACTGCTTGTGTTTGTTTTAGCTGACCCTGACAGAAATGTTTTGAGTTGAGAAAATGTCGTGATTCGGTAACCTTATACAAAGCACTGTTGGCTGTTATTTCCTAAATGCAAAAACACATTTCACTACAAGTGCACTTGCAACTGCACTGAAACTGCACTTGTAGTGCAAAGAGGATTTGCCCTTAGGAAATAACCCCCACTTTTGCATCAAACAGCTATTACATCACCCCAAAAGTGTTGTAGTGTTGAGACAATAATCCACACATTCTTGAGTAAGCCACTTTTTTATACCTGCACAATCACATGTGCATTTACCAAAGGTTTTTAAAACAAACCAACATGTTTGTTGTATAACAATTTTTGCAGTAGCATTAGCAAAATTCGAAATGTCCATTTCAGATAAAACAGGCCTGTGTAAAACCAACAAGAAAGCCAAAAAACTTGAACTTACAAAGTTCACATTAGGTAAAACCTGAAGGCTATATCAGACATCAGTATTTAGGAACTGGGTTTGATCTAGCGTTCAGATGGGGGGAAATCACCCCTGGAAATGCCAAATTTGGAAGGTGCACACAAATTTCCCAATGTCAACATGTGCTATCTGCCATCAGGGGGGATCAAGGGACATGTTTTGGGGGAGCAAGCCCTTCCTCAACGCGACTTTATAATTGAGGAAGGGGTTGCACCCCCAAAACGTGTCCATTGATCTCCCGTGATGGCAGATAGCACATGTTGGCACACTGTGTGCATCCTCCTAATTTGGCTTTTCAAAACATTTCCAAAAAATTTAAAATATTGAACCACTATACAAAAAGTGATTTTGTGGGGTTTAAATTCGCCCCAAAACATCAATGATGTTATTATTTTTTTTAATAACATCATGGATTTTTTGCTGGATGTTTTGCAGTTCGGCATTACACCCCATAATCTCCCCGATCAGGATCTGGGCACTTTCAGAAGTAAAGCGTTCGGGATCCACAACCTCACGATCACCTAAAAAGAGATAAAAAAAAAAAAAAGTCTCAAAAATCTGCCACCATCCATCTCTTTTACCTGAGCCTGTGGTCGCAGACACTCACCTGTTGTGGTGCCAATCTCCACCACATCTTCTTCCTCCTCCTGCTCTTCTTCGTTTGGGGGTATTTCACCTTCTTCCATAGGTGGGGGGTCTGTGGTCTCCTTGGATGAGGGGTGTCCTCCGAGTCTTTTCTCCCCTATGTAAAACAAAAATGGTATAATTAGCACACAGATATTTGATGGCAGAACTAGAAATAGGAAACATTGCTTGGAAGTGGGGTACAATTGTCTATTTTAGCCGAGTTCCAAGATGTATTTTTTTTATTGCCCTTTGTCAAGCTGCAATACTTTACCTGTTTGTTACAAGCTTCACAGATGTAGCCCCCCTATAGTATACACTGGAGCACCTGTGTGCCCCCCCTAATAAAAAGGGTGTTCTTGTGTCCCACACTAGTGCTCCAGTGTCCAGATGTGAAAACAGCTGCTCAGTGTCCTCTCCTTACACACAATCTAGTTGGCATTTCATTCTAGTAACAAACCCATCTACACAAACAAATATTTGGCATCCAAGTAGGCCCAAAAAAAATGTGTGAAAATGCATATGGCCTAAACAATGGTGTTCTAGAGGCCGAAAGAAAAATGTTTGATATGAATGAATAATGGGCCCATGAACATTAAAGTTGCCCTTTTAAACGTTACAATTAATAAAAGCATATGGAGCAGCACGAACGTAAGAAAGACAGAAAGAATAGGAACACAGCACAACTACTTACTTTTTTGCAGCACTCTCCGGATCTTTCGGTACTGCTCTGGCTCTCTCAACTTCAGGTCCGATCACCGCTTCCTGAGCTGATCTTTAGATCTTCGTACCCCGAAATTCCTGTGAAGGCTTTTGACCACTTTAGCAATGATTTTGGCCTTTCTGATGTTGGGGTGGGGGTAAGGCCCAAACTTCCCATCATGGTCGGACTTTCTCATGATGTCGACCATCTCCAACATCTCCCCAAAGGACATATTAGTGGCCTTAAAACATCTCCTTCTGGATCGGGACGTGCCTGGATCCGGGCTTTCCTCCTCCTCCTCCTCGTTGCTATAATTAGCACACACCTGCTCGAACTCTGCCATCATGCTCTTCACCCACTGCGCCGAACGAAAAGGGGTGGGGAATAGACTAGAAAGAACGTCAGGGGCGGGCGGAGTTACACGCATGCGCAGTGTGTATAAAGCATAACACGCGTGCGTATTACGTACGATCTGTGAGCGGAGGAAGGAGCATTGGACACGCCGATCGTAAGAATGAAGGTAAGAGACAAACTTGTGCCTATACTACTTCTAGATTGAGGCCTATATTGTAACAAGATTAGGAGAGTTTTGTCTGACATTAGGCTTTGTCTTGTGTTGTGTCTTGCAGTGAATATGGATATGCTACTCAAAGATAATGACTTCATGTCAGTATTCCTAAAGATGCTAAGGGAGCTGCCCTGTCTGTGGGAGATTAAACACCCCCATTTCAAGAACCAAGCAAAGAGGAAGGCAGCACTGGAGCAATTGTGTGAAATTGTGAAGCAGGTGATCCCCACGGCAGACATCACTTATTTAAAGATGTTAATTGGTTGCCTGAGGAGCACATATCTGAGGGAGCGCAAGAAACTCCTGGATTCACAGAGATCCGGAGCAGCAGATGACATCTATGTCCCCAGGATGTTGTACTACGACAGGCTTCACTTTCTGGCAGGCCAGACTGAACCCAGGCCATCCCTCTCCAGTCTTCCTTCCAGGCTTCCTTCCCCCCCGGCTGAGGCTTCTGACGCCCAACCTGGGCCTTCCAGGCCACATGTGGAGGAGCCCAGATTGAGCCAGGTATAGCATTCCTCTAAATATTTCTGCTTGTACAATCAATGATGTTAACTAGATGTTAGTTGGGAGTACTAATTTAGGATTGTGATTGATGATGCAAAAACTAAAACCATGTCCCTTTTTCATACACAGGGAAGTCTCAGCCAGGAGGTGGCCGGGTCGAGCTGGCTGGCTGATCTGCAGGTCCCTCCACCCCCCCTGAAAAGAGAAAGTGGCAGTAGGAGGAGTGCCCTAGAGGAGGCTGCTATAGGATTCTTTTGGAGGGCTACAGAGGTCCTGGGAGCACCCCACACCATGGAGGAGAACATTGCTGCCTTCATTGCATATAAAATGCAGAGGATGGAGGAGGGCCAACAAGTCATGTGTGAGGCCCTCATATTGGAGGCTCTTGAGAAAGGTATGAGGGGCCAAATGACACCTCAGACACACCTTTGGGATGGTCTTCCTCCTCCTCCTGCAGGTCCTCCTCCTCCTGCAGGTCCTCCTCCTCCTCCTCCCTCTCCTCCAGGTCCCCCCAGTCCTTCTCCAGGTCCTCCCAGTCCTCCTCCAGGTCCTCCCAGTCCTCCTCCTCCTCCAGGTCCTACTCCTCCTCCTGCCACATCTCCAACTGCACAGCCACAGCCCGGAAGGAAGCGTGGAAGTAAGACCAGACAGTGATTGCCCTGGGTGCAGTCTGGTCGGCCAAAAGATGCAGCCTCTTGTGGTACCACAGCCTGGGGACACAGATGTCATCTGCTGCTATCCGGATCTCTGGGACTTCTGGACCAGACTGCCCTCCCTTACATATGGACTCCTCAGGCCACCAATTTTTATGTTGAAGAATTGATGTCTGCTGTGGGGGTCCCAGGAAGACTCAGCCAGGAGGTGGCCAGCCAAGCCGGCTGGCTGATCTGCAGGTCCCTCCACCCCCCCTGAAAAGAGAAAGTGGCAGTAGGAGGAGTGCCCTAGAGGAGGCTGCTATAGGATTCTTTTGGAGGGCTACAGAAGTCCTGGGAGCACCCCACACCATGGAGGAGAACATTGCTGCCTTCATTGCATATAAAATGCAGAGGATGGAGGAGGGCCAACAAGTCATGTGTGAGGCCCTCATATTGGAGGCTCTTGAGAAAGGTATGAGGGGTCAAATGACACCTCAGACACACCTTTGGGATGGTCCTCCTCCTCCTCCTGCAGGTCCTCCTCCTCCTCCTCCCTCTACTCCAGGTCCCCCCAGTCCTCCTCCAGGTCCTCCCAGTCCTCCTCCAGGTCCTCCCTGTCTTCCTCCTTCTCCAGGTCCTACTCCTCCTCCTGCCACATCTCCAACTGCACAGCCACAGCCCGGAAGGAAGCGTGGAAGGAAGACCAGGCAGTGATTGCCCTGGGTTCAGTCTGGTCGGCCAAAAGATGCAGCCTCTTGTGGTACCACAGCCTGGGGACACAGATGTCATCTGCTGCTATCCAGATCTCTGGGACTTCTGGACCAGACTGCCCTCCCTTACATATGGACTCCTCAGGCCACCAATTTTGATGTTGAAGAATTGATGTCTGCCGTGGGGGTCCCAGGCTTCGCTAATTTCTCATGTTGATCCAGTGTTACCTTCCTCTTTGTTTGGTTCTGATCCCTTAATAAAGGATTTTTGTTTTGAATTCTACTCTCCTATGTGTTTTACTTCAAAAATGACAGTTTGTTTGTGAGGATTCAGGTACATTTCAAATATACAATGTGAAATGAACAAGGGACACCAACACCAAACAATCTCCTGGAGATTAAATAATACAAGATATCAATGGTGTTGGGGTAACTTGACACACAAAACACACACAAAAATTTTCTGGAGTAAAAATAAAAATAACATTGAACAAAGATCAGCCTTGGAAAAAATCCAAACATTAAAGAAAAAAAAAGGCTGAAAATCCAAAAAAAAAAAATATATATATATATAAAACTGTCAGATGTGACAACTAATAACAATATATTCAGGGAATCCCACTAAAAAAACACAAATAAAACTTTGTGAGAAGTGTGTGTGAATATGAGCAGCAAAACGACTTAATTCTTGTCACATTATAAAGAAGAAGAGAGTGCGCTGTATTAAACCATTTTTAACATTGCAGCGTGACGACAGTGCTGTATCCATTGCGAATGCTAAGTTTACCAGAACGAGCTATCCCGTCTCGGAATTTCTTCTGAGCATGCGTGGCACTTTGTGCGTCGGAACAGGCCACACACGGTCGGAATTGATGCAATCGGATTTTGTTGTCGGAAAATTTTATCTCCTGCTCTCCAACTTTGTGTGTCGGAAAATCCGATGGAAAATGTCCGATGGACCCCACACACGGTTGGAATTTCCGACAACACGCTCCGATCGGACATTTTCCATCGGAAAATCCGACCGTGTGTACGGGGCATTACAGTATCTCACAAAAGTGAGTACACCCCTCACATTTTTGTAAATATTTTATTATATCTTTTCACGTGACAACGCTGAAGAAATGACACTTTCCTACAATGTAAAGTAGTGAGTGTAGAGCTTGTATAACAGTGTAAATTTGTTGTCCCCTCAAAATAACTCAACACACAGCCATTAATGTCTAAACCACTGGCAACAAAAGTGAGCACATCCCTAAGTGAAAACGTCCAAATTGGGCCCAATTAACCATTTTCCCTCCCCGGTGTCATGTGACTTGTTAGTGTTACAGAGCCTCAGGTGTGAATGGGGAGCAGGTGTGTTAAATTTGGTGTTATTGCTCTCACTCTCTCATACTGGGCACTGGAAGATCAACATGGCGCCTCATGGCAAAGAACTCTCTGAGGATCTGAAAAAAAGAATTGTTGCTCTACATAAAGATGGCCTAGGCTATAAGAGGATTGCCAAGATCCTGAAACTGAGCTTTAGCTTGGTGGCCAAGACCATAAAGCGGTTTAACAGGACAGGTTCCTCTCAGAACAGGCTTCGCCATGGTCGACGAAAGAAGTTGAGTGCATGTGCTCAGCATCATATCCAGAGGTTGTCTTTGGGAAATAGACATATGAGTGCTGCCAGCATTGCTGCAGAGGTTGAAGGGGTAGGGGGTCAGCCTGTCAGTGCTCAGACCATACGCCGCACACTGCATTAAACTGGTTTGCATGGCTGTTGACCCAGAAGGAAGCCTCTTCTAAAGATGATGCACAAGAAAGCTCACAAACAGTTTGCTGAAGACAAGCAGACTAAGGACATGGATTACTGGTACCATGTCCCGTGGTCTGATGAGACCAAGATAAACGTGTTTGTTTCAGATGGTGTCAAGCGTGTGTGGCAGAAACCAGGTGAAGCATACAAAGACAAGTGTGTCTTTCCTACAGCCAAGCATGGTGGTGGGAATGTCATGGTCTGGGGCTGCATTAGTGCTGCTGACACTGGGGAGCTACAGTTCATTGAGGGAACCATGAATGCCCACATGTATTGTGACATATTGAAGCAGAACATGATCCCATTCCCTTCAGAGACTAGGCCACAGTGCAGTATTCCAACATAACGACCCCAAACACACCTCCAAGACGACCAATGCCTTGCTAAAGAAGCTGAGGGAAATTTGATGGACTGGCCAAGAATGTCTCCAGACCTAAACCCTATTGAGCATCTGTGGGGCATCCTTAAATGGAAGATGGAGGAGCGCAAGGTCTCTAACATCCACAAGCTCCGTGATGTCATTATGGAGGAGTGGAAGAGGACTCCAGTGGCAACCTGTGAAGCTCGGTGAACTCCATGCTCAAGAGGGTTAAGGCAGTGCTGGAAAATAATGGTGGCCACACAAAATATTGACAATTTGGGCCCAATTTGGACTTTTTCACTTAGGGGTGTACTCACTTTTGTTACCAGCGGTTTACAAATTAATGGCTGTGCGTTGAGTTATTTTGAGGGGACAGCAAATTTACACTGTTATACAAGTTGTGCATTCACTACTTTACATTGTAGCAAAGTGTAATGTCTTTAGTGTTGTCACATGAAAAGATATAGTAAAATATTTACAAAACTGTGAGGGGTGTACTCACTTTTGTGAGATACTGTACCAAACAAACCATTGGTAATAGTGCATGGGAAATGCACAATGCATGGGAAGTGCACAACAGGAAGGGTGGATCTTGAGTGCAAAATACAAAGTCCCTAGAACTCAACTCAACTAGCCTGCAAACCTATTTCTAATTTCCAAGAAATACAAGCTCTGTTTTGCAGAGAATCCCTATATAAGTTAGCAGCTGTACTTTTGTACAGTAAAAATTCCTTTTGTATGGGATTTATTGGGCGTCCTATGATTGTGAGCCAAAAATCCACAGAAATCATGAAAATATTAATAAAATTAATAAATATGTGCCTTATTTTTAAAGTCAAACTAAGGTATCAACAAGTGCTACCTCAGAGGACCCTGATGATGTCATGTGTGACAAAACATGTAGGGTGGAGTCTAGGAAGTATGGACACTGTGACAGACCAAACTGGGACAGAGACTTTTTGAGGGGACTAGGGACAAGCCTCCTACCCACTGATTATGGCCCATGGAGAGAGCAGATCATTCTCTAATGATGAACAGCCACATGATGAACACTGAGAGCGAGGCTTGGATTAACTCTCTGAGTAAGAACAATAAGACTTCCCTTCTGAAGTGGATGGAAAGGTGTAATATTATTCTTGTACAGGTTAATGGTCAGAGGTAGGGATGAGCTTTGAGTTCGAGTCGAACTCATGTTCGGGACTTCCCTGTGGCACATGACGGGACTTCCCTGTGGCATTCCCCGTGTCATCACAGGGAAGTCCCGTCAAGTCACCGTGCATCAGAGGGGGGCGGGGTCACTGGGTGGCCCCGCCCCCCGTTATTTAAGAACTGTCAGACGAGGAGCGCCGTCACACAGCGGGAGCCTCCCTTCATGCCAGCATGGGTTGCGGAGCGGCCCGGAGAAGAAAATGAAGAAGAGAAGAAGAGAAGAGGGGGAGCCTCCCCCCATGCCATGGGTGCGGAGCGGCCAGAGGAGAAGAAGATAGAAGACGCCGCAGAGGAGATGCTGGACGAGAACGCCAGAGGAGGAACCAGAAGAGCCAGAAGAACCAGAAGAACCAGAAGATGAAGGAAGATAGAAGAAAGAAGAAGCATTTAAATAAAGGAATTGTCAAAAACTGTCTCTTGTCATTTTTAACATTTTTGACAGTTTTTTAGTGAAATGGTAGGGGTAAGTACCCCCTTACCATTTCACACAGGGGGGGGCGGGATCTGGGGGTCCCCTTGTTAAAGGGGGCTTCCAGATTCCGATAAGCCCCCCGCCCGCAGACCCCCACAACCACCGGCCAGGGTTGTGGGGATGAGGCCCTTGTCCTCATCAACATGGGGACAAGGTGTTTTGGGGGGCTACCCCAAAGCACCCTCCCAATGTTGAGGGCATGTGGCCTGGTATGGTTCAGGAGGGGGGGGCCGCACTCTCGTCCCCCCCTCTTTTCCTGTGGCCTGCCAGGTTGCGTGCTCGTATAAGGGTCTGGTATGGATTTTTGGGGGGACCCCACGCCGTTTTTTTTTTTTTGTTGGTGCGGGGTTCCCCTTAAAATCCATACCAGACCTGAAGGGTCTGGTATGGAATTTAGGGGGAACCCCACGTCATTTTTTTTTTTTATTTTGGCCGGGGTTCCCCTTAATATCCATACCAGTCCTAAAGGGCCTGGTATGGAATTTAGAAGGACTCCCACGTCATTTTTTTTTTTTTGGTTCGGGGTTCCCCTTTGGGGAATTCCCATGCCGTTTTTATCATTGAACTTCTATGTGTATTGTCGGCAATGCAATAGCCGCGGGTAGTTTTAAATGATTTTTTTCCTTCAAAATGTCATGTTGCTGTCAGACTGTTCTAAACACAGGAAACATGCGCCCCTTTACAGGCATACTATAGACACCCCCCAGGTTGGAAATTTAAAGGGATATTACACTTTTATTGTTTGACTTTAAGCATTATTAAAATCACTGCTCCTGAAAAAACGGCCGTTTGTAAAACTTTTTTTTGCATTGATCCATGTCCCCTGGGGCAGGACCCAGGTCCCCAAACACTTTTTATGACAATAACTTGCATATTAGCCTTTAAAATTAGCACTTTTGATTATTCATGTTCGTGTCCCATAGACTTTAACGGTGTTCGCGTGTTCGAGCGAACTTTTTTCCTGTTCGCATGTTCTAGTGCGAACCGAACAGGGGGGTGTTCGGCTCATCCCTAGTCAGAGGGAATATGGTGGCCCTCCTGTAGACTGAGTTGGAAAAAGCCTTCCACTGTATCAGACTGCTGGAACATTGTGTGTCTTCTGATGACTTGTCTAGTGGACAGATTAGACAAATTTGTGTCTTTCCCATTGTGTGCCTTCATAGTGTGCATTCCCATTGTTAATTAAGTCACCTGTCTGTCTTCTCATATCTTGGAGATGAGATTAATATTGTGACCACTTTACCTTGTTATGGAACCATTGTGGGATGATATGTGTTTATGCTTATAATAATGTGTAATGTACTTTGTATCCATGTTTGTGGACTGGGTGCCGAGCGGCTGGTTTAGGTGGCTAGTTGTTAATGAAATCATGTTACTTAGATCACTTTCAGCTATTAGTTGCTAGAGGTGAATTAGCATACTGTTTATGTTGGCTGTTTCCTAGCTATGTTAATTATATTCCTGTATACAGTTTCCTTTGCATACAGTGCCTTGAAAAAGTATTCATACCCCTTGACATTTTCCACATTCTGTCATGTTACAACCAAAAACGTAAATGTATTTTGTTGGGATTTTATGTGATAGATCAACACAAAGTGACACATATTTGTGAAGTGGGAGGAAAATGATAAATGTTTTTCAAAATTGTTAAACAAATAAATATCTGAAAAGTGTGGCATGCATTTGTATTCAACCCCCTTTACTCTGATACCCCTAACTAAAATCTAGTGAAACCAATCACCTTCAGAAGTCACCTAATTAGTAAATAGAGTCCATCTATGTATAATTTAATCTCAATATAAATACGGCTGTTCTGTGAATCCCTCAGAGGTTTGTTAGAGAACTTTCGTGAACAAACAGCATCATGAAGGCCAGTGAACACACCAGACAGGTCAGGAATGTCCCAGTTGTGGAGAAGTTTAAATCAGGCTTAGGTTATAAAAAAAATCCCAAGCTTTGAACATCTCACGGAGCACTGTTCAATCCATCATCCGAAAATGGAAAGCGTATGTCACAACTACAAACCAACTAAGACGTGGCCATCCACCTAAACTGACAGGCTCGGTAAGGAGAGCATTAATCAGTGAAGCAGCCAAGAGGCCCGTGGTAAATCTGGAGGAGCTGCAGAGATCCACAGCTCAGGTGGGAGAATCTGTCCACAGGACAACTATTAGTCGTGCACTTCACAAATCTGGCCTTTATGGAAGAGTGGCAAGACGAAAGCCATTGTTGAAAGAAAGCCATAAGTAGTCCCGTTTGCAGTTCGCAAGAAGCCATGTGGAAGAAGGTGCTCTGGTCAGATGAGACCAAAATTGAACTTTTCAGCCTAAAAGCAAAGTGCTGTGGGTGGCGGAAAACTAACATTGCACATCACCCTGAACACACCATCCACACCTTGAAACAAGGTGGTGGCAGCATCATGTTGGTTGGATACTTTTCTTCAGGCGGTGCAGGGAAGCTGATCAGAGTTGATGGAAGATAGATGGAGCCAAATACAGGGCAATCTTAGAAGAAAACCTGTTATGCCGCGTACACACGGTCGGACTTTACAGCTACAAAAGTCGGACAGCCTGTCCGACATACTTCCGGCGTACCTTCGGCGGACTTGCAGCAGACTTTCTTACGAACGGACTTGCCTACACACGACCACACAAAAGTACGACAGCTTAGTACGTGGTGACGTACACCAAGTCCGACGAGACTATAAAACGGAAGTTCAATAGCCCGTACGACACCCTTTGGGCTCCTTCTGCTAATCTCGTGTTTATCTCGTGTTAGTAGAAGTTTGGTGAGAGACGATTCGCGCTTGTGAGACTCGTATTTTTCAGTTCGTTTTAACTGTTGTTCAGTCTGTGCTTGTGAGGTTTGTATCTGCTTTTCAGTGCGTTTGGTCAGTTGGCATTGAGAAATCTTTGTTTTATTGGCCGCTCGTTCCTGATTTTCAGGTCGCTCTTCACAGGCCTTGCTGTTCTTCAGTGTGTTCTGTTTAGTGCGTTCTGACCAGCCGACCGTTTTGAAACCATGTTACCTGTACGTACTCGTCGTCGAGCTCGTGCATTGTATGTGTTTGGTGCTGTAGTTTATTCTTCAGCCCAAGACCAGTCCATGAACAGGGCGAGGAGGAGTTCATGGACCAAGAATTGGTTGCTCCAGCGTGACCAGTTCTGTCACATGCCATTGCTCCGTGAGATCCGTGAGAATAATCCTGAGGATTTCAGGAACTTTCTCCGGATGACGGACCCCGTTTTTGACCGTTTGTTGGCTTTGCTGACCCCCTATATCAGCAGGCAGGATACCTGCATGAGGCAAGCCATCACTCCGGAGCAGAGGCTGGTCGCTACCTTGCGGTATTTGGCCACAGGGAGAAGCCTGCAGGACCTTAAGTTCTCGACAGGCATCTCCCCCCAGGCTCTGGGGATCATTATCCCAGAGACCTGTTCTGCCGGTCCTGCAGAAGGACTATATTAAGGTAAGATATTTTTCTTTTATTAGCATCACATGTTCTTTTATGTAATCTTTGATAATGTAATGTATTTCTTGCTTCAAACACTACTTACCATCATTGCAATATATTGTGAATGTCCCCTTTTTATCCTCACACATGCTGGATTTTTTTCCTGTTATTTTTTGTCATGCATGTATATTTTCCTTCAATAACCTCCCCAGCATGCAGTGATGGGAACATATCCACCTAGTCTACTCATTTTGAATGTATTTTGTTTGAGTGTATTTAGTGTGCTTATAATTAGTAATTAGCTAGATTTCCCACCCCCCCCCACCTAAACTCACTCCAAATAGTGTGCTGCTAATTAGCAATTAGCTAGATTTCCCAACCCCCCCCCCCCACCTAAACTCACTCCAAATAGTGTGCTGCTAATTAGCAATTAGCTAGATTTCCCAACCCCCCCCCCACCTAAACTCACTCCAAATAGTGTGCTGCTAATTAGCAATTAGCTAGATTTCCCAACCCCCACCCCCACCCTCGTAAAAATTTGCTTGAATGTTCTGTGGTGTTGATTTGTCTAAAGCAAATATATGTTGCACTTTGCAAAATGCATGTGCACTCTACAAGTGCATTTGTTCCAGTGCTTTAGTAAATGAGCAGAAGCTCTGCTGATTTCCATCATCAAATCATATGCAAGCCTCAAAGTGTTTTCATTAATTGCCCTTGCATGTGATTGTGTACTTCTTGCAACATGAATGCCTTTTTACATTACCTCATTTACTGTAAGCTGGTTAGCAACTGCACCTGCAGAGTGCGACAACTGCAGTCTTGTAGCCTTTTTAGTCCCTAAATTCCTGTGTGTCCTAAAAGTAATCTTTTTTAGGGATTTCACAACCCCCTAAAATGTAATCAATGTTCCATCAGAGGGGGTGAGCAATCTGATAAGTGTGCCTTTCCATATTAGTTATTCCAGAAGAATTAAATTATTTAATGTTATACTGATGCTGGGGAATAATGTTTTTAATTGTATAATTTTATTGCAATGTTAGCTTCCAAATTAATTGATTTTGGTTTTCTTGTTTGATTCCCCATTTTCCTTCAACGCCACATGAATGGCAGACTGTGGCATCCCATTTTGCCAGCCGTTGGGACTTTCCCAATTGTGGAGGGGCTATAGATGGGAAACATGTCCACATTGCGCCACCACCCCATTCGGGGTCATACTATTTCAATTATAAAGGGTTCCACAGTATTGTTTTAATGGCGGTGGTGTCGGCACACTATGAATTTTTATATGTGGACGTGAGGGTTTTTAATTTCCGGCTGCCCAGAGCTAGAAGAGTGGTTGAGAATGCGTTTGGAATTCTGGCCAGCCGGTTCCGCCTGTTTCAAACAGCCATTAATTTGGCGGAATACAAACTTAATTTTATCATTTTATCGTGCTGCATTCTGCACAACTTTTTAAACAAACATTCTCAGAATTATATAGGCACAGTTGGGCCTGAGGCCGGACTTATAGATGACAACCTTACGGGCCTGGATACTGTCCGTACTGGCTTGGCCCCCCAAAGTGCCCGTCAAGTTAGACAGCAATATGTTAATTATTTTATGGGTAGGGGGGCCATTGCAATGGGCCAGGATATTTAATTTTTTACAATAAAAAAAATATTGATGAAATCTTGAATTATATTTATTGCTTGCCTTTCTTTTGGGCTTTCTCCTAGGTTATGGTCGAGCAGTTGTAGTGCTAACTGTATTTTCATTTTAAATGTCTAAATAAAAGCTCCATTGCCACTGTAAACAACTTTTTGACAATTATAACCAAACTGATACTGAGCATTGAAATAACAAACCACACATTTATTTAATTCCTATAAGGAGATGTTTTTATTAATGGTTGTTATGCATTCAGTTCTGCATTTAGTTTTTTATTTTTTTGGTTTTTTTTAAATCAAGTTTTTTATTTTTTTTGTTTTTTTTAAATCAAGTTTTTTTTTTTTTTGTTTTTTTTTTGAGAAAATCAATTTTTTTTGTTTTTTTGTTTTAAAATCAATTTTTTTTTTTTTTTTTTTTTTAAATCAAGTTTTATTTTTTTTTTGTTTTTTTGGAAAATCAAGTTTTATTTTTTTTGGGTTTTTAAATCAAGTTTTTTATTTTTTTTTTGGTTTTTGAGAAAATCAATTTTTTTTGTTTTTTTGTTTTAAAATCATTTTTTTTTTTTGTTTTTTTGTTTTTTTGAAAATCAAGTTTTATTTTTTTGTGGATTTTTTATGTATTTTCGAGAAACAGCCCTCCTTTTTTAAATTAAGTTAAACAGCCATTTATGTTCAGCCAAAAAAATAAAGAGAAGGCCCAGAATGGGGTCAGCAAAACAGGAAATGAAGGACATGATCGATGTTTTGGGGTTTCAAAAAGGGCATTTAGATTCGACCCAAAACATCAATCATGTCCTTCGTTTCCTGCTGCATACGATCCAGCCGATTACACATTTCATCGATGTCCTTGTTCCAGGCCATTATTTGACCAATTAGCCGTTGGGCACTTTCTGAAGTGAAATAGTCACTTCGTGTACCTAAAGTGGAATGAAACCAAAAAATGTATTTAGAAATATGCACACATACATAGTTTACCTTACCATAATAAAGCTGTTGTCTCAGACACTGACCTGGTGGGGTGCCCATGTAGCCTAATTCCTCCACATCCTCGGGGGTGGCACTGTTGCTTGAATCAAGCACAACCAGAGCCCCTAAAATAGAGTAGAAAAATTACATTAAACAAAAGGCAGCCATGCATAGATTACCGTAAGCTGGTGTGTCAGACACTCACCTGGTGGGGTGCCCATGTCGCCCACCTCTCCTTCCTCCACATCCTCAGTGGGGCTTGGGCTGATTTCCCAATCATGTTTGGCTTGGGGTGGACTGTCTTCTTGTTGGCTGAGTGATTTTTCCCCTATGTGAAACAAAATATTATTAATCTACTTAGCACACAGATATTTTAGTACATAGTAATTTTCCAACATTTGTAGTGAAGTGGTTTGTGTAGAGTTCCTATTTTACCTCAATATTTAAAATTATAAAGACATATCGGATAGATAGATATCTAGATATCAATATCTCAAAATATAGTTAATAATCTTTTGATCTCTCTCTCTCTCTCTCTCTATATCTGGAACAAAATCTATAAATATCTAACTAAATGTAAATAAAAAAAGATAACTTAAAATATTCCAAAAGAATGTTTTACATTTCTATATCTATCTATCTATATCTATATCTATATCTATATCTATATCTATATATATATATCTATATCTATATCTATATGTATATATATATATATATATATATATATATATATATATATATATATATATATATATATATATATATATATTTTGAAATATATATATATTTATATATATATATATATATATATATATATATATTTTTATATATATATATATATATATATATATATATATATTTTTTTTTTTTATATATATATATATATATATATATATATATTTATATATATATATATATATATATATATATATATATATATATATATATATATATATATATATATATATATATATATTTTTATATATATATATATATATATATATATATATATATTTTTTATATATATATATATATATATATATATATATATATATATATATAGATAGATCTATCTATAGATATGTAACGAGGTTTAGTAAAAGATCGTTTGAAACGATGAACAAAAAAAATCGTATAGGAAGGAAAAGCACATGGAGCAGTATACAAGGTAATAAACACAAGAGAAAAACACGACAAGTACTTACTTTTTTTAAGCACTTTCCGGATCCGTCTGTATTGATCCGGCTCCCTGAGTTTCAGGTCAGACCATCTTTTTCGAAGTTGATCTCGGGAGCGCTGTACCCCAAAAGAAGCCTGCAAAGTGTCCACGACCTTCGCCATTATTTTGGCCTTGCGCAAATTTGGCCGTGCGTACGGCCCATACTTCCCATCATAGTCGTCTTTGTGAAGAATGGCCACCATCTCCACCATCTCTTTAAAACTCATATTGGAGGCCTTAAATCTAGGCCTCACAGATTTGGTTGACGTTCCAGCCTCCGGGCTTTTTCCACTACCTGAGGACATGTCAGGTGTCTCCGCCATTATTTACCCCACTACGCGCCGTAACTAAAAATGGGCGGAGAACATGAGTTAAAATCGAACGTCAGGGGCGGGCGACGCAGGCGGAGTTTCACACATGCGTAGTGTATAAAGAGGGGCCTTGCGCACGTGTCGTACGTACGTTCTGTGCGTCGAATTAGGGGGCGGAGAACATGAGTTAATTTCGAACGTCAGGGGCGGGCGACGCAGGCGGAGTTTCACACATGCGTAGTGTATAAAGAGGGGCCTTGCGCACGTGTCGTACGTACGTTCTGTGCGTCGAATTAGGGGCGGAGAACATGAGTTAATTTCGAACGTCAGGGGCGGGCGACGCAGGCGGAGTTTCACACATGCGTAGTGTATAAAGAGGGGCCTTGCGCACGTGTCGTACGTACGTTCTGTGCGTAGGTGATAGTGGACCAGGACGTTACAAAACGAAGGTAATTTTAAATAATTTTTTTTGGGTTTTATGGTCATGACTTTGTAGCAAGCGGCCTATATGGCTTGATAGATTGATGAGGCCTACATAGGGAGAAGATGATGAGGGGTTAGCAGAAACCTATAATAAGTGTTTTTTGTCTTGTGACTTTATCTTTTCCAGATATAATGAATCCCCTATTTAAGGATCCAGAGTTCCTTACAGCTTTTATTTCGAAATATCGAGAGATGAGGAATTTGTGGGAGGTGAAACACCCTCAGTATTATGCAAAGCATGTGAGGAAGTCAACGCTGGAGAGACTTCTGTCCTTTGTCCAGGCGACCATCCCGGGAGAAACAATGGAGACAGTGCTCAAGAAAATTGGGGTCTTGAGGAACATGTATAAGAGGGAGCATAGGAAGATCCAGGAATCAAGGAGATCAGGAGCATCAGCAGATGATGTTTATGTACCCAGGCTGTGGTACTACAATCAACTCCGTTTTCTTGATGACCAGAATGAAGCCAGGGCATCACTTTCAACCCTTCCCTCCACCCTTCCCTCCACCCTTCCCTCCACCCCAGCAGAGGCTGATGAGGAGCAAGCTGGGTCTTCCATCCTGGATGAACCGGATATGACCATCTGGAGTCAGGTAAATTATTTTAACAAATATTTACTGTACTAATATTAATGATGTTAACTGGATGTTATAATTGTCTAAAATAATTTTGCACTCAAAATTGTGTATACATATCAAATGACAGTAGTGGCTAAATATGTTTGGCACCTGCTTGAAATAATTAGGGTGTCTGATTAGACTCTTTTATTAAAGAGATGTATTCACATTGAATTTGCTAGTCATGAGAAGCAAACTGTGTGTCATTGATGAACCCAAAAAAATATACTAAAACTATTGTCCTTTTTTTATACACAGGATGAGTCCATCCAGGAGGAATGTGGGGAAAGTGGCAGGCAGGAGGAGACCGGGCCCATGGATAGCCTGGAGGAGGCCGGATTCACCATCATCCTGGAGGAGGCTGGGCCCAGTGTCAGGCAGGAGGTGGCTGCTCCCAGTGAGGTGGCTGGGCCAAGTGAGGTGGCTGGGCCAAGTGAGGTGGCTGGGCCCAGTAGGAGCCTGACCCAATCCCAAGTGCCTCCCCTCCACCTTCCCAAAAAAAGGGCCAGGAAGGGGATGGTCACACAGGACGCATCCCTGCGCCTCATGCAAGAGGCCACCCGTTTTTTAACGAGCCCCCCCGAAGCGGAAGAATCCTATGGCTGCTACTTAGCCAGCAGGCTTCTTCAGATGGATTGGGAGCAGCGCCTCATTTGTGAGCGCCTATTTGGGGAAACAATCCATAAGGGGCTGCAGGGCACGCTAACACAAAACACCCAACTACATGAGGCAGCCCCCCCTCCTCCTCCTCCTCCTCCTCCTCCTCCTCCTCCTGCCACAACTGAAACACCAGAGCCACAGCCTCAAAAGAAGGCTACAGGGAAGGCTGCAGGGAAGGCTGCAGGGCAGCGTGGAGGAAAGGCTGCAGGGAAGAGAAGAAAGTGATGACCTGGGTTCAGTCTGGTCTGACAGAAGACGCAGGGTGTTGTAGGACCACAGTCTGGGGACATCTAGATCATCTGCTGGTGCTGTTGATCTCTGGGATTCTTGGACCAGATTGTGCTCCCTCTTATATGGACTCTGCAAGATCCCAATTTTCTTGTACACCGACTTTTTCCAACGTTGACTTCCTCTTTATTTTATTTTGACCATGAATAAATGGATCTTTTTTGAGTTTAGCAAAAGACTTTATGTGTTTTCTTTTAAATCATTGATTTTACACACAATTTTAAATTAACAAGGGACAACAATCTCATTGAGTTTGAAAAAAACACACCAAAAATACATTACTAATGTTAATAATGTTCAAGTGGTAAGTCTTGAAAATAAAAAAATCTACATAACCAAAAACGGTGCTTTGGGTTAACTTTATCTAAAAACTAAAAAATAATCACTAGAAAAAAAAAAATAGAACAATGGGTTCTTTGTGGTAACTTTACAAACCTAAAAAAAAAAAAAAATAAGGGAAAAAGTATTATTAGTATGGAAACATTGTTTTTAAAAAGCATACTATATCATTCATGAGATCAAAGAGAAAAAGAATCCAGAAATCAGTTTGGGAGAACTCTGATTATGAACAGCAAAACACCTTCGTTCTTTAGAACATTCGTAAAGAAGAAATAAAATGCGCTGCATTCAACACAGATTTTGCAGCGTGATGAATGTGCTACCTACAATACGAACACTAGTTTTACTAGACCGAGTGCTTCCGTTTAGTTTTTGCTTATGAGCATGCGTCGTTTTTTTGTCCGTAGGACTAGCATACAGACGAGCGGACTTCGGGGTCCGTCGTAGTTACGACGTAAAGATTTGAAGCATGTTTCAAATCTAAAGTACGTCGGATTTGAGGCTAAAAAAGTACGTTGAAAGTCCGGAGAAGCCCACACACGATCGGATTACCAGCCAGCTTTAGTCCGTCAGCGTCCGTTGGACTTTTGTAGCTGAAAAGTCCGACCGTGTGTACGCGGCATTAGAGTCTGAGACTGGGGCAGAGGTTCACCTTACAGCAGGACAACGACACTAAACATACAGCCAGAGCTATAATGGAATGGTTTAGATCAAAGCATATTCATGTGTTAGAATGGCCCAGTCAAAAAATGTCACTCTCTAGATGTGCAAAGCTGGTAGAGACAAACCCAAAAAGATTTTCCGCTGTAATTGCAGCGAAAGGTGGTTCTACAAAGTATTGACTCGGGGGGGGGGGGGGGTTCAATACAATTGCACGCCACACTTTTCACATATTTATTTGTAAAAAACTTTGAAAACCATTTATCATTTTCCCTCCACTTCACAATTTTGTGCCACTTTGTGTTGGTCTATCACATAAAATCACATAAATTCCCAATAAAATAAATTTCCGTTTTTGGTTGTAACATGTTTTTGGTTGGAACATGACAAAATGTGGAAAATTTCAAGGTATGAATACTTTTTCAAGGCACTGTACGATAATGGGATTAGGCTCACCTGATCTGGTGTGCTATAAATTCTGTGTGATTTAAAATAAAGTTAGTTCCAGTTCAAGAACACCTAAGCTAGTGTGGTCTAGATTCTAGGGTGCAATATTCAGCTGGGTCCAGACTGGAGAAAGCTATCGCTTGATGGAAGCACCCAAGCTGGGTGCTGGATGGTTCTGTCACAGACGCCATTTTGGTTATTGGCCGCCATGCTGATTTATGGAGCAGTATCCTGTCTGGTATATTGAGCATTCTTTTATCCATTTTACTATGGGAGTGTCTTTAACTTTTTTTATTAAAATTGTAGAATTACACTATTGGAGGTATTTGACTTTGTGTTGTTTCCATACATTGCAATCTACACCTGGAAAGTAGAGGATATCACATTGAAATAGCTGAGCAGAAAGCTTTGCTGAACCTGGGTGGGTGCTTTTCTTAAACTTTTAAGCTCACTAGACCACTCTGATGCCCTGTACACACAATAGGATTTTCTGATGGAAAATGTGTGATAGGACCTTGTCCGAAATTCCGACAGTGTGTGGGCTCCATCACACATTTTCCATAGGAATTTCCGACACACAAAGTTTGAGAGCTTGCTATAAAATTTTCCGACAACAAAATCCATTGTTGGAAATTCTGATCGTGTGTACCCAAATCCGACGCACAAAGTGCCACGCATGCTCAGAATAAATTAAGAGATGAAAGCTATTGGCTACTGCCCAGTTTATAGTCCCGAGGTACATGTTTTACGTCACCGCGTTCAGAACGATCGGATTTTCAGACAACTTTGTGTGAGCGTGTGTATGCAAGACAAGTTTGAGCCAACATCTGTCGGAAAAAATCCATGGATTTTGTTGTCGGAATGTCCGATCAATGTCCGACTGTGTGTACAGGGCAATAGTCTGGGGTCAACATGTTCTGGTAAACTGAGGCTGAGGTTTGACTTTTCTTTATTTACAGAAATATCATCTGGAAGCTTCCCCTCCTCTTGTGTACAGAAAAACCACATTGTCTACAAGTAAAATGAGGCTCTGGTATCAGTACTGCTGCTCTAGTCTCTTGCTCAGTGGCGGAATTTCCAGGGTCGCACCAGTCGCACTTGAGTCCTGCCCATGTGGGGGGGCCCAAAAGCCCGGGATGTGGCTCCGGGGTTGCTGTCTGCAGTTATGAGCAGAGAGTGTCTATTACACTCTCTGTCATGCTGCTCAGACCCCGCACTGACAGCCTGCCCCCTCCTCCTCGCACGGATATCGGAGAGGAGAGGAAAGAGATACAGAGAGCAGGATCTTCTCCTCCCACCCCCCTCATGTGTGTCCCTATGGCCCCGCCCACATTCCAATCCTCGGCAGCTCCAAGAGAAACTCCAGCAGCCTGCAGGTAGATAGTGGAGGAAGGGCCAGCTTGTACTATGGATGCTGCAACCCTCCACAGAGGATCCACAGCTCTCCAGGTCAGCCAGTCACCTTGCTTCTTAACAGTGGCGGCTGGTGAAGTTTGAGGATGGGGGTCGCCAGACCCCGCCCTTCCTTTTTGACCCCTCCCACTTTGTAAAAATGGGCGTGGTTTCAGCGAAATAGTGGGCGTGGCTCTAAGGTGGTGTGGTTAGCGTCTGAGATGAACGAGGGATGGAGGGACAGCAGGCCTAGATCCTACACAACAATAGAAATGTGTATTCTACAAAGTTTAACAATCATCAGATAAAGATACTCCAAACACCTGGTGTTAGTGCTTCAATCATCCTGGCACCATGGTTGTTATGGTGTCAGGATGATTGAAGCGCATTGTTTCTATTGTTACATTGTAATATAAAATGAAATTATTCAACTCACCATAATGCAGAATCAGTGGGAGCCCCGAGTGTGTCACTAGCCACGTCGCCTACAACCAGATGCCATCAGGTGTCCCCAGCAGTCTGTCCTTACATGCAGCCTCTGTCACATCAAATGTAGCCTCTGTCACATCAAATGCAGCCTCTGTCACATCAAATGCAGCCTCTGTCACATCAAATACAGCCTCTGTCACATCAAATGCAGCCTCTGTCACATCAAATACAGCCTCTGTCACATCAAATGCAGCCTCTGTCACATAAAATGCAGCCTCTGTCACATAAAATGCAGCCTCTGTCACATCAAATGCAGTCTCTGTCACATCAAATGCAGCCTCTGTCACATCAAATACAGCCTCTGTCACATAAAATGCAGCCTCTGTCACATAAAATACAGCCTCTGTCACATAAAATACAGCCTCTGTCACATCAAATGCAGGCTCTGTCACATCAAATGCAGCCTCTGTCACATCAAATGCAGCCTCTGTCACATCAAATGCAGCCTCTGTCACATCAGATACAGCCTCTGTCACATAAAATACAGCCTCTATCACATAAAATGCAGCCTCTGTCCCCCCCAAATGCAGCCTATGTCCCCCCAAATGCAGTCTCTGTCCCCCCCAAATGCAGCCTCTGTCACATAAAATGCAGCCTCTTGCTCCCCCCAAATACAGCCTCTGCCCCCCCCAAATACAGCCTCTGTCCCCTTACATCAGAGTTGCCATCACTGTCCCCACACAGCATGTGTCCCCCACAGCAGGTGTCCCCCATCAGAGCCCCCAACAGCAGGTGTCCCCTTTAGAGCCCCCCACATCAGGTGTCCCCCACAGCAGGGTGTCTCCATCAGAGTCCCCCCCAGCAGGTGTCCCCATCAGAGTCCCCCCACAGCAGGTGTCCCATCAAAGTCCCCCACAGCAGGTGTCCCAATCAAAGTCTCCGAACAGCAGGTGTCCCCCATCAGAGCCCCCCCCAGAGCCCCCCACAGCAGGTGTCCCCTATCAAAGCCCCCCACAGCAGGTGTCCCCTATCAAAGCCCCCCACAGCAGGTGTCCCCCATCAGAGCCCCCCACAGCAGGTGTCCCCATCAGAGTCCCCCACAGCAGGTGTCCCCCATCAGAGCCCCCCACAGCAGGTGTCCCCCATCAGAGCCCCCACAGCATGTGTCCCCCATCAGAGCCCCCACAGCATGTGTCCCCCATCAGAGCCCCCCACAGCATGTGTCCCCCATCAGGGCCCCCCACAGCATGTGTCCCCCATCAGAGCCCCCCACAGCATGTGTCCCCATCAGAGCCCCCCACAGCATGTGTCCCCCATCAGAGCCCCCACAGCATGTGTCCCCATCAGAGCACCCCACAGCATGTGTCCTCAGGCCCATCAGCGGGCTCCCCACAGCATGTGTCTCCCCATCAGAGCCCCCCACAGCATGTGTCCCCATCAGGGCCCCCCACAGCAT